>JASDQU010258237.1:0-15816 GCA_032191745.1 Picea mariana | reverse complement strand
AATAGAATAGGAAGCTCGTTGTAACTTTGTTTGTTCTACAGGACCTATCAAGGAGCTTAGGTTTGAATCTCAACTTGGACTTTGCAAGGACGAACGCCATTAAAAAGGTAAATACTTTTCTTCTTCCTCTTCATACCTTAGCTTGATTAGATCTAAAAGGATGTCAGTGACCAATGATAGCACCCTTTCTGTCTTGATCTTAGGGGTCTAGAGACCAAGAGGGAATCCACTTGTCCGCAGAGAGATTCACCTGTAACAGAAATTGGGGACTCCACTGGGGAGGAGCTCTGATTTTTGTTTCCTTTCCTAGATCTTGTTTTGTCCCTTTGCCCACTTCTTGACCTTCTCCATACTGTTTCCTTGATTCTTAGATTTGTTGATTGACCCTTCATTTTATCCCATACACTTTGGATTTCTGAACTTGCTTGAATTTTTGGATTTTTGGGTATTTTTCTGAACTTTTTGAAGCCTAGCGCTCCCCTGCCCTTGCTATTAGAGAGCTAGCACTCCCTGCCAAGCCTTCACAGAGAGTTGGAACGCTCTGGTTCCCCTTACACCAGAGCGTTTCCATCTTTATGTTTAAGATATTGCAGGAGTTTAGTCTCTGAATCCATTTTTTCTTGTTTTCATTTGCTTAGGGTTCTCATCACCTCAGTGTATCCTTGTTTGGGTATCAAACACCTTGATCTCTGAGAATTCATGATTCTTTTTTGGGTTTGTGACATATTTTTCTTCCTTACTTTGAATAACTCTTTGTCTTTGATGATATAGAGTCAATTTGTCATTTTCTTCTCATTTATCTGACTGAGTGAAAACTTTTTGTAAGGATATTCAGAGATATTTTGCACCATTCCATTTGATATTTGAGGTCTTTCTCCCAATCAATTCCTATTTGTTCATCATCCAACAACCTTCTCCCACCTTCACCAGAAAATTCTCCAATTTTCAAGCATTATGGCTGAGTTTTTTGTGCATTTTTGGGCATTTTTATGAGTTTCTGGGAGCATCAACACCCCCCTGTAGGCCATACCAGAGCACCAGCGCTCCCCTACATTGTTTTAGGGGGCGTTGCAATACTCTGTGCACCCTTCTAGGGGAGCGCTAATGTCTTTTTTGAGTGAAATTGCCTTCTTTTACTCACATTTTTTCAGCTTGTTTTGTGGAATTCTTTACCCAGTCTTTGTGGTTGGTTTGTGGAGTGGTTTGGATTGGTTCTTGATGTTTTTTTATTATTGTCTCTCTCTTTTGTATTGATTAGATATTGAAGCCTCTTTTAGAAACGTAAAATTTATTTTTCTAGCCGCGTTTTTGTCGAGACAGTTTTGAGTGTTTTCTCTTTCTCCCTATCGTTTCTTAGATTCTTCTCTACATTTCATTGTACTCCTTGGATTCTTGTTGGTTTTAGGATCCTTGACTAAGTTCTTGTTAGAAAAATATTCTACTTGTTTTCTTTCAGTTCTCCTTGTTTTAAATGCATTCTTGCTTTTGGGTCGTGAAACTAGCTTGCATTTGAAGTAGCGGAATTGCATGTTTTTTTATATTTTGGGACATTGTGCATCTGTAATGATGAATGTTTTCTCCTTCTCGTAGCATAGCTTTCATAAAAATGAAAATATTGCATCTTCATCTCTTTGTATAACTTTCAAGTCGGTCAAAACACCATATTGTCCACGTCATTTTCCTTTTGAGTAACAACAGCTTTAAAAATCAAGCGCTAAACTAAAAATTGATTAGACATTTTTACATTTTCTGGTAACAAACCTACATTAGATTAGTTGTAGGGCTTTGGAATAGGTGTGAAAGATAACTTTCCAAAGTTGCAAACAAACATAGGATCTTGTGTTAGGGAGCGGTGAAATCCAATTGCTGCGTTTTGTTCTGGGAAGCCCTTCTCACACAAGGGTCAATCATGAGGTCGCATTAAGACTGACAGAGTTACTCACCTTGCTTTGTTGGTCTTGGTGTAGAGATTGCACGTATTATGGGGGTCTCTTTAAGGTATACCCACAATGATGAGTGGAAGCCTTTCAAGTTGATTTTGGGCTAGATACCCTGCCCTTACGCATGGATCGTACTGTCAATTGTTTCCCCAGGCATCATTGTTGTAGTTGGTAACCTTAGTGGCCTATCTTTTTAGGGTATTTACACAAGGTGATTGTGGAGGGGCAAGTCTTCACGGTACCTGGAATCGACGTTGGCCAAACTCACTCAGGCTCCTTGGAGAGTATACCCACGATTATGTGTGAGAGCTTGCACCAGGGTGTAAGTCCGTTAAGAAAGTCATCAACGTAACTTTTCCACCCACTCTGTCTGAGCCCCTTCTTACTTTGTTCCCACGACGTTGGATTTCATCACCTACTAGTGTGCTCATTTTGAGAAGGTTTTGTTTGCTTGCTTGCTTACTATATTTTTAGTGTGTTGTTTGTTCTCCCTAGCAGAATCTAGGTTGGATATTTATTTGAATGGCGTTAGTTCCCAAAACTACCAATGGAGCAACTCTTGCTTCGGGAGAACCCTTTGTTTTTCCTTCTTACGGAAATGTTGGTCCTCCTTACATCGCTACTTTGATCCTTACTGAAACGAACACCAAAAACCTTTTCTTTTGTCCATCCATTGGATTGAGTGGAAGAAATATCGATTCCTTCATCATACAATAGTAGGGCAGCCTCCAAGAGCTCATCTAATTTGGAAAAAAACTAAAATGGCAGATGTAACCATCCATTGTATTATCTCAACAAATCGCATGGTTGAATATGTTATACATTTATTATTTCTCCTAAACTTATACAATAGTATATGATTTACATATCAATGGATGTAAATAACAGAACAAATTGAAATGGTGAAGCTTAATTTAGAATAATATTTACCTGTCTTTTTATCCCTATGTAATTGTTTGTAGGGTTGAAGATACAATCATTCATTATCTCCACAACAGGCCATCAACAAGGAATGAGTGAAATCTTAGAGTGCTTTCTTCTTTTTCATCTATTGAGTTCATCAAATATAGAAGACATGAGAAATGAACGATATGTTCAGGAGCAAAGCAAAGCAATCAACCTCTATTATGCAAGCAATTGTATATTGGAAACAGACAAAATCTATGGAAAGCGTTGAATAAAAAAGTAACTATGGAAGGCGGTGAATATCAAAGTATATAAGAAAGAAAACATAGAGATTGTGCATCTACAGAAGGCGGTGAATAATAGAACGATAAGCAGTAGTGATTGTCAGTTGTCAGTTTATTTAAGGCACTAACAATCTATTTAAGAAACTAGGTGGTGAATAATAGAGCGATAGGCGGTATTGTCAGTTTATTTAAGGAACTAACAATCTATTTAAGGAACTGATCATTTTTCAAAGTGTGCTATTATAGTCTATTTAAATACCACCTGACAAATAGTTTCAATAAATTTAAATTGAATTGCATTAGATGAAAACTTACATTATCTCACATTGAAAAATTGCATTGTGTCAAGCAAACTTAGGTTATAATAATAAAACATTGGGAAGAAAGGAAAAATAAAACATTAGGGATAGTGAAGCCTGTAATAAGAATTCATATCTATTCTCCAATCAGATTACAAAGAATAAGTTTTTTTTATTATATAGAAAACAAAATTTTGAATTTTTATTATTATATAATTTTTTTTTCAAGTTTTCCATGTCAAACATTAAAGATACGGAAATATATATAGTCAAAGAGAAAACTATTATAAAGTCAACAATAGATCGATTACTATAATCTCTTCAAGCTTTCGATAGGAACTAATAATAAATAATGGTTAGGATCTGAATGCAAAAACCGATGTTCTATGTTGCTTTCTTTCCTAGAAAAAAGATTAAGAATGTCAAGTTCAAGTATCACAGTCATTTCATATTTTTCATGTATCAAACGAAGGAATGCCAACCTATGTGTAATCTCAAGTCGTCTTTAAGAGTCATGCCAAATTATTTGATCTCAATTCCATGTTTTTGTTCCACTCAATACTAGAACATTAGTGAGTGCATCCCATACATCTTATACATTCTCCATGTCATCTATGATATGAAGAGATGTATGGCAGGTAAGAGAGATGCAAATGAATTTTAAAATGCAATACAAACATCGAAATACTTTTATTGGTAGAAAAAACCCCAAACATTGATTACTCCACGTTATATTATTATTACTAATGTCAATATAACATTAAGGGAGTGTCGATGGAATGACTTATATATTGATCACTCATTAAAAGATTAAAAAATGAATACAAACAGATAACATGTTTTGAATAAAAGTGATAAAAGACTTTATGCAATGCTCAAGTAGATACATCACGTCTTGTGTATTTTTGTGGTTTCACAACTTTGTATGGAGTTAAAAATGCATATATTCAAACATTTAGACATTATGTTTTAATGTTTTCCAACTTCAAAAATGTTAGACTCAAAAGAGCTTAGTCAACAATATAATCCGCTTTAAAAGCTATATAGTTCACCATATATATATATGATTATATAACCAATATTATAAATCTTTATATAGTCACTAAAATTCACTAAAATTAGCATTATGGGTATTGTTATGCATATCTATCACTAAAAAAGTTTCCCCTAAAAATATTGTAGTTAACAAAACAAAATCTTTTAGCAATGGTTTATGAAACCTTGCCAAAAGTGTTTTTCATAGTGGCCAATAATCATCCTAAAAAAAATCATCGGAGTGCTTTTAACTTTGGTTATAACTGTATTTATCAGAGTGCTTTTAAATGTAATTATAATTGTATTTAAAGGGTGACTTTTGGCAGTGATTTTCTAGAAGTCTCTATTAAAGGTAATTTTCACAATGGTTTTGAACTATTGCTAAAAGGTTTTTTTATGACGACTTCTTAAAAATAACTTATAAAATTACCTATGGAGACAATTCAAAATTGCCATCATAAGTATCATAAGGGATTCAACAAATCCAAGTATTCAAAAAATATGAAACCAAGCTTGTTAGGGTAGTGGACTTGGTATCAACACTTGTATCCAAAACTGTTTTGACTTAGTTCTTTGTCCTAGATGTTGAGGTTGATTATAACTTTCTCCCAAGATGTCCTTGGTTGGATAGAATGATGGCAAAAGATGTCCTTGGTTGGATAGAATGATGGCAATCTTGTGCAATTTCATGGGCATGATTTGACTCCATACTCTTTTAGGCATAAGTCTCAACCCTTGGTTTCATCAGTGCAATTTTCTATAAATCCTTCTACTATGAAGGCTTCCCCCCACACACAAGCCTAAGCCTCCTTCATCTATCTCTATCCATTTCGATTTACACAAAGCGCAAACTTTACAAAAGATAATGACAACATATTTATATTAAAACTTGATCATTTTTTGTGACACAAATGGCTTTGTGGCTACAAAAGGACACCATTGTCTCTTAGTTCATCTTTACTAAAGAACTAGTAGCATATTATGGTATAGTTTGAGCGATACCCTTTTTCTCGAGGAAAAAGGTTCATTTACAAGTCCATTCAACCATTTCAGAAGTTGAGTCTTAAAGAGAAGGATATTCTAGAGGATAAATTGATGGATTTATTTATGGGTGTATTATGTGGGAACACTCAACATGGGATGTCTCTTTCAGCCTAAATCCTTGGATAAGGATTTCAATGTGGCAAAGAGAGTTGAAGGTAAATATATGGCTACTAGAAGGGTCGTCATTTGTTAGGATCTGTCCCTAACCCCTTGTAGTTAGTCATTAGTTAGTTGTAATTGTAATAAGTAGTCAACCCTCATTATTATCGGGACCACAAGTAGTTAGGAGGTTGGCTAGTGGAATGTTATAAATTAGTTATGGATAACACATGGTATTGGCCCTTGGTATTGGCCCATGGTATTTTTGGTTATGAACTGTATTTAAAGAATGCATCTCTCCATTGTAAGTTGTTGAGAATTATTGTAAGAGAGCTATGCTCATTTGGATGTTGTCCCCTCGAAGAGGCAAGTGAACTAAGATTTATGTGGTATCAATATTATATTTCTTCTCTATATTTGATGTTCATGTTACTTGTGTGGTATATTTGTTTGTTCTGTTAATTGTTCCAAGTATAATACAAGTGGTATCAAAGCACTTTCCTGGGCAGGAAGTGTGGGAGAATATTTTTTCTAGGGTAGCGACATGTTCCAACGTCGATAAACCACATATAGTTGTCATTTAGCGCAAAAATATGTGGTTGGGGAAGCATAAACGCAGGAAATGCAAGTGGTTTTCAAGCACACACTTGTTAGCCACCCTTGTAACCCCTATTGGTACCCCTTCGAGTGGTGGTGCATTAGACAACACCTTTGCACGGACTGGCCCTAGGCATCCTAGAACCCGCCTAGCTCAATCGATAGGTCGCCTGATTGCTATAGTGTCACTGAGAACAACACTCGAGAAGATACTCTCTAGTAATTGGGTAATCGGGTAGTATGACTAAGGGTACTATCGAGCCTCCTTAGTTGGTGCCCTGAGATATTGGGTCGAGTACTATTGTTGACCCCTCACGTATATCAAAGTGTTATAGCATAGGGAAGACCCTTGTCTGTAGGTACCCTGAAACAAACTGTAACCCTTGGGAAAGACACAGCACAAAAAAAGAACAATGTCGAAAGAGCACAAACAAGATCCATTGTCCCACAACCTAGCCTTTTGCATTCTGGTTGTGAAATTCCTACATCTTTCTTCCTATTGATAATTTGGATATTTTGACACTGCAAAATTATTCAACTCGGAGTATAACTCCACAGGAGTAAAAAAAAAGTATGAGATTGAAAACACCCTTATTTGAGACCTATCCCATTGGCTTTCTATTTTGTCCCTGATCGCAGTGATACCCATCATTTTTTAGCTTTTTTGTGAACCTGACCCTCTTACCCCTTGTTTACAACCTATCCCATTGGCTTCCTTTTTTTTCCCTAGTCGCAGTGATCCCTATCAATCTTAAGATTTTTTTTTGGACCCGATCTCCTTTCCGACTCCCTTATTTGCAATTTAGTCCATCACACTTCTTATCTCATGTTGATAATTGTGGTAGCACTCTCCTTAAGTTTTCACAATGGGCACTACGTCCACCCACTCTCAGACTGCTGAAGAATGGGACAATAAGGTAAAAAAACTACATCACGATGTCTCTGAGATCAAACAGATCCTGGGGGACCTTAGCCAACTCGAGAAGCACTTTTCAAACATGGATGACATCAAGACCAACTTGAATTCCATTACCCAACATCTTGGATTGCTTGACAAGGGTAAGAAAATAGAGAACCACTTTGAAGCCCCTCATTCTCCTCATTATGAGAATACTCATCATTCCCACTCTCAGACTGCTGAAGAATGGGACAATAAGGTAAAAAAACTACATCACGATGTCTCTGAGATCAAACAGATCCTGGGGGACCTTAGCCAACTCGAGAAGCACTTTTCAAACATGGATGACATCAAGACCAACTTGAATTCCATTACCCAACATCTTGGATTGCTTGAAAAGGGTAAGAAAATAGAGAACCACTTTGAAGCCCCTCATTCTCCTCATTATGAGAATACTCATCATTCCCACTCTCCTTGGGGTTCTTACAACTCTTGGAATAAGCTTCCAAAAGTGGAGATGCATAAATTTGATGGATTTGACCCAGTTGGGTGGTCTCCCAACTGGAACACTACTTCTCCCTCCATAATATTAAGGTTGATGAGACCAAACTCCATGTAGACATTCTGTACTTAGATCAAGAACACTGGTAATGGTGGAAGTGGCATAAGAAATGATATCCAAGCCATCCCAATTAGAACATGTTCACCAAAGTTGTTTGTGCATGTTTTGATTGGGAATCTCATTAGTTGGGGTGCCTCACCAAGCTGAAACAAACAATCTTAGTCATCTATTTCATTGTAGCATTTGAATAGTTGTTTATCATAAATGAGGGATTATTTGATGAATTATGTCTTGAATTTTTCATAAGTGGCTTAAAGGAGGCAATATGTGCTCATGTTTCCATGCATCATCCTATTACTTGGTTGCAGGATTGAAAATTAGCATTAGAAGTTGAGACTGTTCTTCAGTCCAAACCCTTTCATCCTTCATTCCTCAACCGTCCTTGTCCATGGGCTACCACTACTCCCACTCAAACCTTGAAGGTTCAAAAAGTGTCTCCAACAGAAATGGAAGAACGTAGGAAACAAAGGCTTTGTTATTAATTTGATAAAAAATATGTGCCAGGACATAAATGTCGTGAACAAGAGTTATTCCATATTTATAGGTCAGAGGACCGAATGTCATATGAGGCCCCCGAGCCAGAGGATACTGAGCCCACTCTGCCCCTCTCGTAAACCATTGCACCTCCTGTGGAACTGGGAGAACCTGTCATATCTCTCCATGCCCTTGCTAGTATTTATGATCCGCAGACATTAAAGATCAAATGCTACATCAAACATCGGTCGGTAGTAGTGTTGATTGATAATGGAAACACCCATAATTTTATTCATCGTTGGGTCGCCGAGGATGCCAATTGTTTTATTTGACCAATTTTGAATTTTCAAATTCTCATAGCTAATGGTGGTACAATGAAATGTGGGGGTCACTATGAGAATGTCAAACTACAAATGGGTGATTATACCCTAAAGACTCACATGTTTTCCATTTCCATGGGTGGTTGTGATATTGGTTTGGGTGTTGAATGGCTATGCATTCTGGGATCGATTACCATGGATTATGAAGAATTATATATACAATTTACTCAAGAGGATCACACCTATACTTTTTGTGGCTTGCATGCTAGGTCCCCATAAATTATCATCTCTCACAAAATGGAGAAACTCTTGAAGAAAGGTCATCATGTGGTTATTTACCAATTTAATTCCATCCAGGGACAAGATCCATCATCCTCAGAAATCCATCCCAACCTACAACTCGTCCTGGACAAGCACCATCAGGTTTTTGAGACACCCACAGAATTACCCCCATGTCGAGGTGAGCATGATCACAACATCCATCTCCTTCCTAACAGTCAACCCCCAATGTACACCCCTATAGGTACCCCTTTTCTCAAAAAAATGAAACAAAAAAAATAGTGCAGGAATTATTGGAAGTCGGGGTAATTTGCCCAAGTACGAGCCCATACTCATCCCCGATTGTAATGGTCCTAAAGAAAGAAGGTTATTGGCGCATGTGTCCATATTTTCACGTCCTTAATAAATTGACCATTAAGGATAAATGTTCCATTCCTTTAATTGATGATTTGTTGGATGATCTCTAGGGTGCTTGTTTTTTCACCCAATTAGATCTTCGCTCCGGTTATCACCAAATTCGGATGAAGGAAACAGATATTCTGAAGACTCTTTCATAACTCATGAAGGCCATTATGAGTTCTTGGTAATGCCTTTGGGCTTTGCAATGCTCCCTCTACCTTCCAAAGTCTCATTAATAAACTCTTGAAGCCATACCTTCAAAATTTTGTTCTTGTTTTCTTTGATGACATTCTTATTTACAACCACACTTGGGATTCCCATCTTCAACATGTGGACAAATTACTCCAATTGTTATGATATCGTCAATTGTTTGTCAAAAATTCCAAGTGTTCCTTTGGGGCAAGTGAGGTCGAATACTTGGGACACATTTCCAGTCGTGATTGAGTATGCGTGGACCCCAACAAGATTCAAGCTATGCAATATTGGCCATGTATTAAGACCTTACAAAGCTTTTGAGTTTTCCTTGGCCTCACCAGATATTACAGGAAAAATTTCCACCATTATGGAAAAACTTCTCGTCCATTGACGAACCTTCTTAAGAAGAATGCATTTCAGTGGGCCACTGCAGTAGAGCAGGACTTCCTAGATTTGAAGCATGAAATGTGTACTACCCATGTATTAGCAGTCCCTGAATTTACCAAAACTTTTGTTGTCGAATCGGATGCCTCATGCACTTGCATTGGTGCAGTTCTCACCCAAGACAGTCGACCTCTTTCTTTCACTAGCCAGGCTTTGAGTGGTCGCAATTTGGGAAAATATACATATGAAAAGGAAATGATGTCCATTATCCATGTTGTGAACACTTGGCGACCATATCTATTTGGGTGCCTTTTTCAGATCAAACCGATCATCGTAGTCTCAAGTATTTCCTTGGTCAAAGGTTGTCATCCCCAAAACAAAATAATTGGCTAACCAAAATGTTGGGCTATGATTATCAGATCATCTATAAGAAAGGAAAAGATAATGTTGTGGTAGATGTGTTGTCCATAAAATATGAAGATGAAGGTTCCATATTTTCTATATACTTACCAATCCCTCATTGGATTGATGAAGTTCAGTGTGAATGGCTCTCCCATCCCATTATCTCCCAGATAATTCAACAGCTTCAAACTGATACTAGTCCTCACACCGACTATACTTGGCAAGCCAATGTACTCAAATATAAGGATCGCTTGGTTTTGTATCCGGATTCAACACTCAATCCAAGGATCTTAAATGAGTTTCATTCTTCTTCTCTTGTAGGTCAGTCGGGCTTCCAAAATACCTATGCTCATGCTCGCCGCTCTTTTTTTTGGGAAGGTATGAAGAAGGATATCCTCACCTTTGTCACCGAATGTGATATTTTTCAATGCCATAAAGGGGAAACTGTCAAGACACCCGGAGCTCTCCAACCGTTACCCATTCCAATTTTTGTTTGGACTGACATCTCCATGGACTTTATAGTGGGCCTTCCCAAAGCAGGTAACAAGTCAACCATAATGGTAGTGGTCGACCTCCTCTCCAAGTATGCACATTTGTGTGCCTTACCACACCCTTTTACGACAACTCTAGTTGCACAAGTTTTCATTGATCAAATTTTCAAGTTGCATAGCATGTCCACATCCATTGTATCTGACCATGACCTGACATTCACCCACACCTTTTGACAGGAATTGTTCAAATTACAAGGCACACAATTGAACATGAGAAAAACATACCACCCACAGACAGATGGCCAAATAGAAGTGGTCAATAAGTGTTTGGAAACTTATTTGCATTGTTTTGTTTCAGACAAACAACATAAGTGGGTGCAATGGTTACCACTAGAAGAATGGTGGTACAACACTTCTTATCATACAACCACGGAAATGACACCATATGAAACGATGTATGGCCCATAAGCCCCTACAATAAATTCCTATCTTCTAGACACATAAAAGGTCCAAGCTATTGATAAGTTGTTGCAAGGTAGGGAAATTACTCTCGCGGCTCTAAAGGAAAACCTCCACTTGGCCCAAAATCATATGGAACAACAAGTTGGCCAGCAACACTCTGAAAGGGTTTTCCAAGAGGGATCGGGTGTTTCTCCGACTCCAACCTTACAAGCAAACATTGCTCAAAGATCAAGCCATCACAAGTTAGCACCCAAATTTTATGGCCCCTATCAAATTCTCAAAGGCATTGGTCCAATTTCCTACAAACTTGCACTTCTAGCTGCCTCCAAAATACATCTAGTGTTCCATGTTTCCTATTTGAAGAAACTGGTGGGTCATAATTGTTGGATTCAAACCATCCTACCTAAACTAAATGAAGAAGGCTCCATTGGGTTGCAGCCCAAATATGGCCTCAACATGCGAGAGCGTCACCTATGGGGCTGCTCTATCAAATAAGTGTTGATCAAATGGAAGGACACATCTCCAAAGGATGCAATGTGGGAACCAAATACCATCCTGCAACAGTTTCTGCATCTTCAGACTTGAGGACACGACTGCTTTTGAAGGGGGGGCATATTAGGATCCATTCCTAACCCCTCGTAGTTAGTCATTAGTTATTTGTCATTGTAATAAGTGGTCAACCTTCACTATTATCAAGACCACAAATAGTTAGGAGGTTGGTTAGTGGAATGTTATAAATTAGTTATGGATAACCCATGGTATTGGCATGTTGTATTGGCCCTTGTTATTGTCCCATGGTATTTTTGGTTGTGAACTATAATTAAAGAATGCATCTCTCCATTGTAAGTTGTTTAGGATTATTGTAAGAGAGCTTTGCTCATTTGGAGGTTGCCCCCTTGAAGAGGCAAGTGAACTAAGCTTTATGTGGTAACAATATTATATTTATGCTCTATATTTGATGTTCCTATTACTTGCACAGTATATTTGCTTGTTTTATTAACTGTTCCAGGTATACTACATCGTTAACACCTATATCTATCACAATATTGTCTATAATAACCTCAATTAACCTGCAAGGTTGACACCTCAACAAATGGATGAAAGAAGAACAAGGGATCTATGTTTCAATTGTAATAAAAATTACAATAAGGTGTATAAGTATGGTGAGAAAAAATCCCTTTTACATAGATTGTGAAGAGAAAGAAGAATAATATCTAAAACATTCTCAAGGTCTAGAACCAACAAAGATTATTCCCACCATATCTTGTCATACTTTTGCACGCATTAGAGCTCCACAAACTCTCAAGGTACGGAGCTATATCAAGAAATAGAATGTAATAATGTTGATTGAATATGGTAGTACACATAATATCATTAAGCACATATTAAAAAAACTTCTATGTAACATCCCGCTCTACTGAGCCCACTTTTATTGACATATTCTTTAATGACACTTGCGTGCAAATGATCCAGTTATGGTATATTATGATTTCTCTTTGATTATGGGTTATATATGGTGATGATGATGTGTTGTGACTTATTGTTATTTTGATATATAATATATTGGTAGATACTATTGACGAGTTGTCCTAAGTGTACAGGACACATGCCAGGTTATGGATGTTGATGGCATCGATGGACTTCCTTGGAATTTGGATTGAGTCAAGAAGTGGATTGTATTTTTATTGAGTATTTCATTTTACGCACATGTGATATATGATTGATTACAGTATGATTTATGTATATGGATTATTGACACTATTTTTGTCAGTGGATGCAGGCTTGGCGATTCTTGCTAATCTGACTCACATAAGGAGTAAAGGGGCCATGCATAGAAGTCAGACATTTGAGGGAGAGGTGTGGCAGCGTCTATGTCACAGCCTACTAGCACTCTCACTGTTTCTTGAACGGTAGGTTAACGATTACCTAGTTCGAGAGTTCCACGATGTCGTGAGGGCAGACTAAGTCAGTTGTTCAAAAATATTTCTAAGGGATGTACAACAAGGCATAGTCCTTATTCCTTAGAAGCCCTTAGTCTCTCACAAGGTCGAATGAGTGGAGTGTTGACTCCAAGGGTCAGACAAACTTCCAAAACAAATCTAAGGCGAGTGGCACCCTTGGAGCACGGAGGTGCATCTCGATGGGCACGTCGCATAATTAAAAACTTGAGTCAGTAAATCTAGGTGGCCTAGAAAACATTGAAGTGATTAGACCTTGTTAGAACAAAATAATTAATTAAACAATACATTATTAATTATAAAGCCTAACAAAAGTCTAAGCCCAAGTTCTAGACTAAGTTCAATTCTAAGTTTAATTAAGGGACTAGTTAAAATATTAAATAAATTAAAAGGATTTAAAACAAAATCAAACTTTAGGAAGAAGTTAAATAAAAATTAAAAAGAATGGATAAATTGCACATGTATGCATGAAATTAATAAAATGGATTTTAAAATAGAAAGAAATAAAACATGAGAGAATGGGTGTACACATAGAATACGTATCTTGAGACAAGCTACCACTAAGTCTGACTAGAAGAAGACTCATAATCTAACTCTAACTAAAATCTAGTTAGTGGACACTCATTAAATGAGAATTTGGGGAACAAAGGGACAACTAAGAGCGAAAATAGGAACACATTGGGGAATGTGAGGGAAATTTGGATTTTTAAAAAAATAAAAAATGGTAATTACTTGTGCAACTTTGGGAGAGGGTGACAAGTGTGTGGGTGAATAATACTAATTAAATTAAATAAAAATACAATTAATTGTGCATGAGCACATGTGTCATTAAGGATTTTTCTATAAAACAAATGTGGTATAAGGGAAATGGACCTCACTTATTCTTGGTAATGTCATGCTGCCAAAATTTTATAGATTGTGTTTTACTTGAGAGAGTTGGGATACCAAGTTTGAAGAAAGAGTGGAAGTTCTTCCTTGCGAGGCAAGCCTTGGTGCTATTGTTTGTTGGTTTCTTGTGTGTGGTCTCTTTGTGGCTCAAGAGGATAAGGGGGAACAAGAGTACCCCTATCATTGGATGGGAGGTACTGGTGAAGTCTCTGTGATTAGAAAACGGGAGAAGAGGAGGAGCGCAAGACGTTGGAGGACATCCTCAACCCACCATCTTCATTCAATTCCAGTATTTTTATTTCTGAAAATTGTAATTGCAACAAAAGAAAGTTTGTTTATTAGAAATTTAATTGTAACCGCTTAATTGTGTTGTATTTGAATATTAGAATTTTCTTGAATGCTACAACTAATTGCATATTCTGGAGTTAGTTCTTATTGAGTTGCTACAAAAATTTATAATCCATGAGTTTAATTGTGTTGTATTTGAATATTAGAATTATCTTGAATGCTACAACTAATTGCTGGAGTTACTTCTTATTGAGTTGCTATAAAAATTTATAATCCATGAGTTTATTCCATCATGGTCGTCATATCATAAGTTTTTTTTTTTTTGAATGTATAATTCATTGTCTATCAAATTATGATTTGAATGTATAATTCATTGGATCGTGTATTATCGTTTCCATTCCGGCAAATTCAAATGGGTATGGACATTGTAATAATATCGTGAACCCGGTTTTTTATTATCGTTGGGGTTTTTACAAAATTCTTATTGAAAAGTTGATTGGTGGACCATTGTATTCTTTTTGAAATTTTGTGGTCACAGTAGATTTAAATGTCTTGATTTTAGACTATCGTCAAGTCGTTGTGAATGGAGAGAAGCTCTGGAATTTAATTTAACTAAGTCACTATCAATTTTATTGAAATGTGATCTGTTAAAGGAGAATGTGGATGGTCTTTATGTAAATTAACTACAATATGAACTGTGGACTTCCATTGGTTTCCTTTTAAATTTTAATTGCAAACTCAGATCTAAGATTTCATGCGTTACCGTAAGACGGGTAGAAAATCCCGAGTTTAGAGTTGTTTGGTGGTTTAAACCTTTACAAATCCAGACTATGGATTCGCTCTGCAATTGATTAATTATTGCAGAGCGAATCCATAGTCTGGATAACGATGTTATGAATGGGTTAATAACGATGTTTTTGCAATGACACGAATTTAGACATTGAGTAACTCTTATGGTATGAATTTGATTGATGAATTGATGACTATGTAATAGTTTAATGAGTCATAGATTTAAATTAATTGTGTCATGATTAAGTTATGTACCTTAAAGGGGGTTAAGAGAGTAGATATCTCCATGTTCCTCAAAACAGTGGTCAGTCATGAGACCTTAAATAGTCAAAATCAATCGGATGAATCTTGGACTTGAGTGTTGATTATGTGTCTTGGAGGTCCTAACCTGCAGATAGGTTGGATGGGTAGATATCATTGATTAGTTTTTGTGTTATAATTATTGTTAGTAGCAATAATGTTGTACAATGAAACTTGCAGTGTAGAATGTAGATGAGATTTGGATGTGTAACATTGATGTATGTTATCATTGTATATCACTTGTTCTATTGCTACATTATAAAAAATAATTTTTTTTTACCACTTCTCACTTACATTATTGTGTTAACAGAGGGGATGTTACATTCTCAATTCTTTATTTCCCCAACACCAAAATTTCAAGTAATGATTGGAGATGGAGATATGATAGAATGTGTAAGGAAGTGCCATAGTGTAACATCCTGCTCTGGCGCACTAAGAAAACTTATTCTTTGAAGACACTTGC
>JASDQU010258236.1:0-15263 GCA_032191745.1 Picea mariana | reverse complement strand
GACATGGATCCTAGGAAAAACCTTTGGAATAGGTTGGAAGAGATAAAAGTGTCTCTCGAGTTGAGGGCTACTGCAATAAGGATGTATGAGAACGTTATTGATAAGTTTAAAAAAACTGAGAGCTGGTCAAAAGATATTAACTACAATATCGGAGTCAAACAAGGTTGTCCCTTGTCCCCTACCCTTTTTGGCATATACATTGATAAGTTATAAGAATGCTTGGAAAAAGCAGGTTTTGTCAGCCCTACTCTCACTGGTATAGTCATCAATATTCTTCTTTATGCCGATGATATCGTTCTTATGGAAAGGAATCCCTATGATCTTGAAAACCAACTAAGAATACTCAAGGACTTTTGCTCTGGGTATGATTGTTAATACTGATAAGACTAAGGTTATGATTATTAAATCCAAAAAGATCCCTTATGATTTGCATATGAAAACAACAACTTGGAGGAAGTGACTTCATACAAATATCTTGGAACTGATATTCACCACAAGCTCAATTGGAATTATAGCATTGAGAAAAGGATTATTGGGGGATGGAAAGTGATGCAGGAGCATCGCCAACTCAGCAAGTGAGCCAGCACATCAAGCGGAGAAAAACTGGAGAAACAAACCCAAATTTTGAAAATGCTTTGGGATTGTAGCACAAGTCTTAAATGAATCCTTTATGAAGGAGCGCCTTTTGTATGTTGTATCAGATCTCGAGCCATACGCTCTTGTCTGAAGTAGATAGGAGGCATTTAATAGATTTAATGCAGGTAGATAGGTTTTTATTTTCCAGATTAGACAGTTTTAGAGTCTGGGAGGGAAAAAGGATATAGACACCCTCAATTGTATCATTGTAACGATAGCCATAAGTAGCATTCAGAAGGAAAGAGCAAGCAGAGAAAACTGTGAAGAACACCCATGTACAGATGTGTTGAATTAATAGAATGAAGTTCTGATTCAAATTCATGGCTGGTGTTGTTTCTCTGTGTTGAGGTTGTGCTCATGAATGTTTGTTCTTGTTATGCATTTGTTTTGAATATGTTGTGCATGTGATTTCAGGTTTTAAACTGAATTCTGAGAGAAGATAAGTTTCAATTGTTTCTCTGTCTGAGCCAGGAGATTCCTGCAAAGAGTGCAGTTGAATTCATCCGCAAGGAGTGCGTTGATGAGGGCTCGATAGTCTAACTTTTGTTCTTATTTTCCCAAAGGTGGAAGTGATTTGTTGCAACCGTGCAAAGAGTGTGCAGGTTGACAGAAGAAGAAGTCTCATCTGTCAGTCTGAGCAAAGGAAGTAGACGACTGCTGCTGCAGGAAGTGCACAGAGTCTGACAGATTCAACACTTGGAAAGTTGTTGAATGCTTAGCGCAAGCAGTGCGCGCAAGCTTAGGAGTTATAGTACCTTTGTGACAATCATGAAATAAAGCCCAAAGAGTTTATTGAAGAAGGGTCAGGAAGGATTTGCAGGCGCGGGCTCGAGGAGAAGTTCTGAGAAGGGAACACTTAGTCATTTTCGAGAAATCTCCAAAGAGGAGAAGTCGATGATCAGGGTTCGCTGAGCAACCTTGCGAAGTCCCGTAAACCATAAGATCCCAAGGAGATGCACACGACTTAAGCCTTAGCGTGTCGGGAAAGAGTCAGAGTTCATCGGGATTCGACTCATCGGAGAATCGGGGTCCCCAGGGACATAAAGTTGTCACAGGGAGAAATCGCGACCCGCGATTTTTCGAAAGGATTATAGTCGTAGATCCCAGACTGGAAACGTGTCAATAATCTAGAGAGTCAGGATTCAGCATTCGGAGTTTCCACCTACCAAGGAATCGCTGCATTTGAAATCGCGATCCCGCAATACCCGATAACGCGATAGGAAGTGGTGACGTGGAAGGGCTAGTCCTCACGTGCATCAGAGATCAGACTTTCAGGATTCTCGGTGTCATGAGAATCATTGCAGGAGGAGTTCTGAAACTCTGAAACGTGATAACCACACCACCACAGTGCTGAGTGGAGGACAGGTGGCATCGGCATATCGTGAACTCGGAGTTTCGTGAGTTGGAGCCACAAGAATTTTCATCAAGGTTTACGAGGTCGCGAGAGGCGATATCGTGGCAACCATCGATTAGCATGTGGGCCCCAGAGCACAGTAAAGGGGGGACAGGTGGCATCGGAGATTGGGGATCGAAGATCCCAGGGGCGTGAATTCTTTGTATTACAAATTCACGAACTCCGAAGTTCCAATAGAGAAAAGGGGCTTGGTCCCGTGGGCCGACGGGTCGTGTGGAAAAGGAGTTAGTGGAAGGAGTAAAGAAGCCGTGGGTGAGAGACCATCGGGATTCAGGGATTTATGAGACCTGATTCCGTTGTTGTAAGGACTCGCGATCCAGCGAGGCCCGATTTCCCGATAGACCAAAGGGAGATCGTCAGTAGAGCATCCTGTGGGTGTTGAGAACTTTCGATAGGAATTTGAAGAGCAATTCAGCTCTTCGGGCCTAGGAAAAAGAAGGTCCTGGTGGAAGCGGACGTGCGCTTCAAGTGGTATCAGAGCGGGATTTTAACTCTTTTTTTTCTGCGACAGGGAGAGGGAGAGAATTCACCATGCCGCCCAGAAGAGAAAGGCAATCGCCTGATCCAAAGGATAGGGATCTGCGAAGAAGAGGTAGGCCGACAGGGAATCCAGAGATGGAAAGGCAGATACGCGATCTCAGAGCGAGATTGGAAGACATGGAAGCGGTGCAGAGACGCACAGCAAATGGTAGAGACTTAAGTGACTCTGAAGGTGAAGGTGAATCCGAACAGCAGGGAGAAGTTGCAGCCGAAGATGCAGCCAATGAGCGATTAATCAAAGCTATTGCCCAGATGAGTTCAAAAAAAAATGGAAATTCCAGTCTATGAAGGAAGTCTGGATGCAGAAGAGCTGTTGGACTGGATTAGAGCTCTTGACACCTACTTCGATTATAAGGATATCGAAGAGGATAAAAAGGTAAGGCATGCTGTCACTAAATTGAAAGGACACGCAGCATTATGGTGGGACGAGCTTCAGGCAGATAGACGTTCCAAAGGCAAACAAAAGATCAAAAGCTGGGATCGAATGATTGCGAAGATGAAGGAAAAATTCATCCCAAGGGATTATCAGATCACACTGTTCAGGAGAATGCAAAACCTGAGACAGAAATTAATGACCGTAAAGGAGTATACAGAATAATTTTACAAGCTCAATATCAGAGCAGGTCATCGGGAGAGCGATGATGAAAAAGTCGCCAGATATATGAATGGCTTAAGATACGATATCCAGGATGAGATGAGTATGAAAACCATCAGAACAGTGGAGGATGCGTATCAGATGGCGTTGAAGGCAGAAGAGAAGCTAAGCCGGAAACCAGCACAGCGAGGTCAAGGTAAGAGCCATCCAAGAGAAAAATCAGTTTCCCAAGACAGGTTCCAGAAATCTAAGGATGACTGGAAGAAGCCTCAAACAAGAACCAAAAGAGGTGGAATTTCTCAGCGAGGACAACATGCTGAACAGTAAAGGCAGCAGACAAAATAGAGTGGAGGATACGCTGATAACATTACTTTTCCTCGTACCGGAGGTAGAGGAAGAGGCAGAGGAGGAATCATCACATGCTACACATGTGGGAAGAATGGGCACAAGGCGGTTGATTGTCCAGATATAAATAGAGATGGAGGAGAAGCTCACATCGTTGAGGCACAGAGGTGAGCTGCTGAAGCAGAAGACACAGAAGACGGAAGGTCACTGATGATGCGTAAGGTTCTCTTAACACTCGAGAAGGAGGTGGAGGACATAGCTCATAGAAGCAGACTGTTCAGAACCGCATGCAAGACCAAGGAGAGAAAGTGCAAGGTCATTGTGGACAGTGGAAGCACCGACAATCTCGTTTCAACCGAGATGGTGGAGAAACTAGATATGGAGACGACTGATCACCCGAGTCCATATAAAGTCTCGTGGCTACAGAAGGGACATCAGGGAGTGTCACTAAACAGTGCTTAGTGGACATCAAGATAGGAGGATATAATGATAAAATTCTCTGTGATGTTATTCCTATGGATGTATATCATTTATTGCTAGGCAGACCATGGCAGTATGACAGGAACGTAATTCATGATGGGAAGATGAATACGTACACTTTGGAGAAGAATGGGAGAACACACATGTTACTTACGATAAAAGATAAGGATGTGAAACCGGAAGTGAACAACAAGGTACTTCTCATGAGTGGGAAGGAACTTCTGGCAGAAGTAAAGAAGAAGGAAGATTCACAATTCTTTGTGGTCAGGAAACCAAAAGTTGTTTTGACCAGCACAAGAGTGGATGATCTACCAGAGGAAATTCGGGAATTGTTGGAAGAGTTCGCTGATATAGTGGTGGACGAATTACCTCATTCATTTCCGTTGATGAGGAGTGTGAGCCATCATATAGACATCATACCAGGGGCTAGTTTTCCGAACAAAGCAGCGTACAGGTTGACGCCACGGGAGAATGAGGAGGTCAAAAGGCAAGTACAGGAGTTGCTGGATAAAGGATTGATCAGAGAAAGTTTAAGTCCGTGTGCCATTCCAACGGTACTGAGTCCGAAGAAGGATGGAGGTTGGAGAATGTGTATAGATTCCAGAGCCATCAACAAAATAACCATCAGGTACAGATTTTCACTGCCGAGAATGGATGATCTGATGGATTGCCTGAGCGGGGCAAAGTATTTTTCAAAGGTGGATTTGAAAAGAGGATACCATCAGATTCGCATGAGGGAAGGCGATGAGTGGAAGACAACCTTCAAAACCAATGAAGGGTTGTACGAATGACTATTCATGCCATTTGGTTTGATGAATGCACCGAGTACATTCATGAGGCTGATGAATGAAGTGCTGAAGGAGTTCATTGGTAAGTTTGCCATTGTTTATTTAGATGACATATTGATTTTCAAATAAATGAAAGAAGAACATCTGAAGCATTTAGTTGCAGTAATGAGAAAGCTACAGTAAGAGAAGTTGTTGATCAACTTGAGGAAATCTTCATTTATGAAGACAAAACTCATTTACTCGGGGTTTTTCATATCGGAAAATGAATTGAAGATGGATACAAGTAAAGTAGAGGTAATTAAAAATTGATCATCACCAAGAAATGTTTTTGAGGTGAGAAGTTTCCATGGATTGGCAAGTTTCTACAGAAAATTCATCAGGAATTTCAGTGGAATTAGCACAGCAATGATGGACATAGTCAAGAAAAGACATAAATCTTTTCATTGGACTGAAGAGGCAGAAAAGAGCTTCAATCTGTTGAAGTGGAAGATCACCGAACAGCCGGTTTTGGTGTTGCCAGATTTTTCGAAGGTGTTCCAGGTAAAATGTGATGCAAGTGGATTTTCCATAGGAGCAGTCTTGATCCAAGAGGATAGACCAATTTCATATTTCAGCGAGAAGCTGGATGAGACAAAGGTGAATTACTCAACGTATGATAAAGAATTTTATGCTATCATACAGGCGCTGAAGAAGTGGAGGCACTATTTGATTCCGAAAGAATTTGTTCTGTACAGTGATAATCATGCATTATAGTTTGTGACTCAGTAGGAGAAGCTGAATTAGAAACATGAAAAATGGATAGAGTATATGCAGAATTTTACATTTGTAATTAAACACATTTCAGGGACTGCTAACAAAGTGGCTAATGATTTGAGCAGGAAGTGTTTGTTGCTGCAGGAGTTCCGATTCAAGACATTGGGTTTTGAAAACCTTAAGGACATGTATGCAGGTGATGCAGATTTTGCAGAGGCATATGAGGTAGCTGAGAATCCAGTTCTCAGAGACAGAAGCCCGTGGATGGATTACATGATCCAAAATGGACTGTTATTCAGAGGAAATTAGTTATGCATTCTGAATTGCTCCATGAGGGAGAATTTGTTAAAAGAAAAGCACAGTGGTGGATTAGCAGGGCATTTTGGCCACAACAAGACATTTGAAAAGCTGAGCAAAGCATACTTCTGGCCGAAGATGCGAACAGATGTCAAGAAGTTTGTTGACAGGTGCAGAATTTGTCAGCATTCAAAGGGAAGGAAGCAGAATGCGGGATTCTATCAATCATTTCCCATACCAGAAGGGCCATGGGAGGCCATAAGCATGGATTTTGTATTAGGATTACCAAGGGCGCAAAGAGGACATGATTCAATATTTGTAGTGGTTGACAGGTTTTCCAAGATGGCACATTTTATTCCATGTCAGAAAACCAGAGATGCGACTCATATCGCAAATCTGTTTTTCAAGGAGATCGTTAGACTTCATGGTTTACCCAGAAGCATAGTATCGGACAGGGATACAAAATTCATTAGACATTTCTAGAGGACACTCTGGAAGAAATTGGGAACTGACTTAATGTTTAGTTTTTCCTATCATCCTCAGACGGATGGACAAACAGAGGTTGTAAATAGGAGTTTGGGAGATTTAATCAGAAGTCTGGTGACAGAGCACCATAGCAGCTGGGAAAATGTTTTTCCGCAGGCAGAGTTTGCTTACAATGATTCAGTGAACAGAAGCATAGGAAAAATTCCATTTGAAATTGTATATGGCAGGCATCCAAGAGGAGTATTTGAACTGAGGGATTCAGATTAGATAATAACAAAGAGTGCAAGCGCTGAAGAATTCGTAGAGGCGATGGAAGAACTTCACAGCAGAGTGAAGCAGCGATTGCTGGAGTCAAACCAGGAATATAAGCACAGAGCGGATCAACATCAGATACAACTTCAATTCGAAGTCAGGGATCTAGTTCTGGCACATCTAAGGAAGGAAAGGTTCCCAAGGGGAACATACAACAAGCTGAAGATGAAGAAAATTGGGCCATGCAGAGTTCTGAAGGAATTGGGAGAAAACGCTTATGAAATTGAATTGCCAGATGAGATCGGAATATCTCCCACATTCAATATCTCAAACCTATATCCATATAAGGCTGAGGAAGCAGCAGCTGGAACTGATGAACAGCCAGAAATCTAGTGGCAGAAGCAGATGCCGATTGTAGAAAAGCCACAGATGGAGTATATATTAAATAAGAGAGTCAGCAAAAGAACCAGACGAAAGGAATACTTCGAGTATCTGGTGAAATGGAAGAACCATCCAGTGGAAGATGCCAGCTGGGAGACAGAAGCAGTCATTCAAAAGCATGGACAGACCGTGCAGGAGCTCATGGACAGGAGCCCATGAAAGTTTTCAAGCCGAGGAGTATGATGCAGGAGCATCGCCAACTCAGCAAGCGAGCTAGCACATCAAGCAGAGAACAGCTGGAGAAACAAACCCAAATTTTGAAAATGCTTTGGGATTGTAGCGCAAGTCTTAAATGAATCCTTTATGAAGGAGCGTCTTTTGTATGTTGTATCAGACCTCGAGCCATACGCTCTTGCCTGAAGTAGATAGGAGGCATTTAATAGATTTAATGCAGGTAGATAGGTTTTTATTTTCCAGATTAGACAGTTTTAAAGTCTGGGAGGGAAAATGGATATAGACACCCTCAATTGTATCATTGTAACGATATCCATAAGCAACATTCAGAAGGAAAGAGCAAGCAGAGAAAACTATGAAGAACACCCATGTACAGATGTGTTGAATTAATAGAATGAAGTTCTGATTCAAATTCATGGATGGTGTTGTTTCTCTGTGTTGAGGTTGTGCTCATGAATGTTTGTTCTTGTTATGCATTTGTTTTGAATATGTTGTGCATGTGATTTCAGGTTTTAAACTGAAGTCTGAGAGAAGATAAGTTTCAATTGTTTCTCTGTCTGAGCTAGGAGATTCCTGCAAAGAGTGCAGTTGAATTCATCCGCAAGGAGTGCGTTGATGAGGGCTCGATAGTCTAACTTTTGTTCTTATTTGCCCAAAGGTGGAAGTGAGTTGTTGCAACCGTGCAAAGAGTGTGCAGGTTGAAAGAAGAAGAAGTCTCAGCTGTCAGTTTGAGCAAAGGAAGTAGACGACTGCTGCTGCAGGAAGTGCACAGAGTCTGATAGATTCAACACTTGGAAATTTGTTGAATGCTGAGTGCAAGAAGTGTGCACAAGCTCAGGAGGTATAGTACCTTTGTGACAATCATGAAAGAAAGCCCAGAGAGTTTATTGAAGAAGGGTGAGGAAGGATTTGCAGGCGCAGGCTCGAGGAGAAGTTCTGAGAAGGGAACACTTAGTCATTTTCAAGAAATCTCCAAAGAGGAGAAGTCGACGATCAGGGTTCGCTGAGGAACGTTGCGAAGTCTTGTAAACCATCATATCCCAAGGACATGCGCATGAATTAAGCCTTAGCATGTCGGTAAAGAGTCAGAGTTCATCAGGATTTGACTCATCGGAGAATCGGGGTCCCCAGGGACATAAAGTTCTCACAGGGAGAATTCGTGACCTGCGATTTTCTGAAAGGATTATAGCCGTAGATCCCAGACTGGATACGTGTCAGTAATCCGGAGAGTCAGGATTCGGCATTCGAAGTTTCCACCTACCAAGGAATCGTTGCATTTGAAATCGCGATCCTGCAATACCTGATAACGCGATAGGAAGTGGTGACGTGGAAGGGCTAGTGCTCACGTGCATCGGAGATCGGACTTTCAAGATACTCGGTGTCGTGAGAATCATTGCAGGAGGAGTTTCGAAACTCTGAAACGCGATAACCACACCGCCACAGTGTTGAGTGGAGGACAGGTGGCATCGGCATATCGTGAACTCGGAGGTTCGCGAGTTGGAGCTACAAGAATTTGTGTCAAGGTTTATGAGGTCGTGAGAGGCGATATCGTGGCAACCATCGATTAGCGTGTGGGCCCCAGAGCGCAGTAAAGGGGGGATAGGTGGCATCGGAGATCGGGGATCGGAGATCCAAGGGGCGTGAATTCTTCGCATTACAAATTCACAAACTCCGAAGTTCCGATAGAGAAAAGGGGCTTGGTCCCGTGGGCCGACGGGTCGTGTGGAAAAGGAGTTAGTGGAAGGAGTAAAGAAGCCGTGGGCGAGAGACCATCGGGATTCAGGGATTTTTGAGACCTGATTCCGTTGTTGTAAGGACTCGCGATCCAGCGAGGCCCGATTTTTCGATAGACCAAAGGGAGATCGTCAGTAGAGCATCCTGTGGGTGCCGAGAACTTCCGATAGGAAGTTGAAGAGCAATTCAGCTCTTCGGGCCTAGAAAAAAGAAGGTCCTGGTGGAAGCGAACGTGCGCCGGGTGCCGTTTGCATCAGAAAGCTTATTATGGGCTGGAAAACAATTGTAAATTAGCTGATCTTTGGAGTTGGGATAAGAATAAACTCCTCTTTGAGACTCTTGTTATTCCTGTTATTCTTTATGGATGTGAAGTCTGGGGCTGTAGTATCTCTCGTGAATCCTTGAGAAAGATTGAGAAAATACAAAAGAGTTTTACAACCTATAATCTCAAAAATTAAAGGAAATACGCCCTATCCCATCCTCCTCATAGAAACAAGCCTCTCCCCCATTGAGAGCGTGGCTATGACTAGATACCTAATGTATAAGAACAAGTTGAACAACATGGAAGACAAGAGGCTACCTAAAATTTCTTGAAAATCAAGTCATAACCACCATCGACTCAAGTGAGGATGGCATAAAGACACTCGGTCTTGGCTAAACTATTGGGGAATCATGGAAGAAACCATTTTGCAAAATAAATATACTATTAAAAAAATGTCAAATCAAAATTTAAGGAAAAAATGTGGTGTGNCTGTTTTGCCAAGTGTAAAGAAAAAAATAAGCATTGCTAAGATAAGAACAAATTCTCACAAGCTCCATAGTGAAACTGGGCATTGGTCAATTCCTAAAACATCATGGGATGAAAGAGTGTGTCACCTTTGTCACACTAAAAAGTTTTAAGATGAAATATACTCTCTTAGATTGTCCAACCTATACCCATATTAGATCTCATTTTCAAAATATTGATCACAAAATTCTAAAGAATCACAAGTAATCACTTACCGTCTTAAGGTCCGATAGACCAATAGGCCTTAGTGGATGTTAATCATCATCATCATCATTAAAGTAATATATTAATACATTGTATAAACAATATATCTCTACATGAATTTATGAAAATCATAAATGCATTATTAAAGTATTAATATATCATTAAAATAATACATTAATAAAGTAGTAATACATAATAAAGTATTAATGATGTAATGTATAAAATAAAGTATTAATTAATATTAATGTATAATGTAGAAAGTATTAATTAATTGATATATTGATGATGATGATTAACATCCACTAAGATCGGATTTTGTTTCTGCCCTCGAAAAGCATTAAGAAAAGCTTTTCAAGATCACAATACTTTTGTTGAGTTAAGAGGTTAAGAAGGTTGGTAGTGTGATACATATTTTGAAAATGAGATCTAATATGGGTATAGGCTGGACAATCTAAGAGAAAGTGATTTTCATCTTCAACATTTTTAGTGTCACAAAGGTGACACACTCTTTCATCCCCATGGCGTTTTAGGAATGATTAAAGTGATACATTAATACATTAAAGTAATAGTATTAATATTAATGTTTTAATGTATTAATACATTATATAGTGAAACTGGGCATTGGTCAATTCCTAAAATGCCATGGGATGAAAGAATGTGTCACCTTTGTGACACTAAGAAGGTTGAAGATGAAAAGCACTCTCTTAGATTGTCCAGCATATACCCATATTAGATCTCATTTTCAAAATATTGATTACACTACCAACCTTCCTAACCTCTTAACTCAACAAAAGTATGGTGATCTTGGAAAGCTCTCTTAATGCTTTTCGAGCACAAAAACAAAATTCTAAGGAATCACAAGTAATCACTTACCCTCTTAAGGTCCAATAGACCAATTAGGTCTTAGTGGACGTTAATCATCATCATCATATAGAATATTCCATTAAAGTAATACATTAATACATATTAAAGTATCAATAAATATATTAAAAAAGGTTATGGTTGAACATGGTTTCTTATAGTCATGACTATTAATAACATTATTACATTAATGTATATTATAATCTATTAATTTAATACATTAATACTTTTTTAAGTATTAATACATTATTACATAAATGTAAGATATGAATTAGAGTATTAACGATGATTAATGTATAATGTAATGTATTAATCAATTGATACATTAATCATGCAATGCATTAATTAATTAAAACATTTATACCATATTAATTAATAGAGTGTTGAAGTATTAATACAATAATACATTATTAGAGTAATACTACAAAAAAAAATGCATTTCATACATTAGTAAAGTATTAATGCATTAAAACATTAATAAATTATTAATAGGATGATAAATTTACCTTAATACAATAATATAGTAGTAACACATTTACCTTAATTAATGATGTTAGTAATACATTGTTAAAATATTAATACAATAATAATACATTATTTCATTAATATAGTGTAAAGATTAAAGTATTGATACATTAATTTATAATGTAACATGTTAAATTATTAATACATTATTAAAGTATTAATACATTAATTGATAATGACTATGGTTGATTATGATTGGCCATGACCATGGTTAACTTTGATAGACCTTGGTTGACTTTGGTATGGAAATGTTGACTATGGTTGATTATGGTTGTCCTTCACCATAGTCGACTCTGCTTGAACATGACCAGGGTTAACTATGGTTCATCAAGTTTTGTTATGGTTGACCATGCCCATGGCTAAACTTTGTTGAACATGTGGATCTAATTATGGTGGGCCATGTTGATTATGTTTAACCATAATTTACTATGGCACTACTGCATTGCAATGCTAATCATGTTTTGTTCATCATATTGTGACATCACGTTTTGTTTGTCACATTGTGACATTAGATTTTGTTTGTCACATTGTGACATTAGATTTTGTTTGTCACATGACATCATAAAGTTATGGTCATCAAATTACGATGAAGGGTTTTTTTGTTGTCACATCATGTTGTTGGAATAGGTTTGTCACAGTCTAACAATGGGTTATCTTCGTCCCATTGTCATGTTGGGAAATGTTCATCTCATTGAAATGTATCACAATACGACATTAGGATACGTGAGTCACATTGGAACGCGAGGATATGTGGGTCACATAACAACAACAGGGGTATGTTCGTCAAATTGCGACGTACGTTTATGTTTGTCACATTGCGACGAAACGACTATGTTCGTCACATTGCGGGGACAAGGCTATGTTTGTGACATTGCAATGTTACTATGTTTGGTAAATTGCAACGTTACTATGTTCAACACATTGCGACGTTTGGAAATGTTTGACACATTGCAACCTTGGGATATGTGCATCACAATACAATGTGAGGCAATTTTCGTCACATTGGGACGACACGGCGATGCACGACACATTACAACATTTGAAAATGACTCTCACAATGCAGCGTCAGGATATATGCATCACATAGAAACGTGAAGATATGTTTGTCACATTACGACGACATGACTATGTTCATCACATTGATATTTTTGGTAGATTGCAACGTTACTATTTTCGACACATTGCAACATTGCAATGTCACGCAAGCATATTAATGAAACGAGTGTTTGAAAATTTAACAAACTAAAATCGAGAAGGAACAACGTATGGACACATTTTAGATTAAAAGGTCATATATAGTCATTTTAATTCTATCGCAGATATATTAAAGTGGAATCAATGTAAAAATTTTACAAAATGAGTCACGCCAGCAAATTAATGAAATTGTTTGAAAATTTAACAAACTAAAATCCAGAATGAACAACGTATGGCCGCAGTAGCATTTGTACAATGCAAACTCGTAAAACCCAGATAACATTTATTGTATAGCCTGAATTCATGCAGATCTTTAAATTAMTTCGATACAACTTATTYAGACTYGGACCGTCGAAGAAACTTAAGATCAGGCACTTCAAGGATTGTTAATGGTCCACCCACAGGCTGGCAGGGATTTTTTGACTCATCAGCCAGCTTCTCCACCACCTTCAGCATACTCTCCTTGTCGGATTGCACAATATAAAAATAATAAAACAACGAATAAACTCCGACAATCTTAACGACCCTCATCATCCTTTCCATCATTTCTGTGGACGGCCTCCTTATCTGGAGACCAAATCGCCAGGCGGTCCCGATATCGACATAGGCCCTCATGAAGCGAACCAGGCCACCGATGCTCAAAGGATATATGGTGAAAAATGGTTGCCTGAATGACATATCGAAGAAAATATCGGGGTCATCCACAGTGAATGAATAGGTCACCTTGTCGTCTTCAGCGGTTGCCATGGAAATGGCCTGTCGGATTCCAATATGGTCATTCGACAGAATCTGGAGGCGGAAAGTGTCGATTTCATGGAGAGAAATATTTTAATCCCCTTAAACAACTTCTATTAAATCTAAATCAATTTCAGATTTGGAATCGTCTTCGGATTCGTGATAGCGTTCCCTCTTCGGCCACGGAGGTTGTAATTCGAAGGGTAGATGGATATAATAAGTTATGTCGATTAAGTAGCGCATAAAGGCTTCGAAGCTTATGACGGAGCCAAGGCCTCTCACATTGAAAGACTTACCTCGACTTTCGACATAATCGTCTAACAAAAAGTCGGATGTCTGTTTGTCTTGTTCTTTGTAATAAGTTCCGACATCAGAGTATTTGAGAAGACTAGAGAAATATTTATCGGTCGGGCAATTGGTTTCTTCAACATGGTAGTAATCTTTCTCGTGGAGATGGAGCCCAACTCGAAATTTCTCAGGCAGCCTGTAATCGAGCAGCGCGCTATGAAAAGTGTAGACTACGGGCAAGGATACCTCGGGCCTCATGGAATGAAAAGCGTTGTTGATTATCATGTCTCTGAGATCTTTTAATCCCATGGAGAAAACGAAATTCAGTACATCGTTGACATCGATCGGTTTTCGAATCATGCATCGCCTGCTGTATACCCAGAAGAGTATTTCTCTCCCGATGGCAGGGTTACGTCGGTGTAGGTTTGAAGTTAGGTTGTTTAATAGATTTTGCACCATGCTTTTGAGCTCCTTGTCGAAAATCTGCTTCTTTTTGCTGCGACAAAACAACTGACATACTCTTTGGAGGTACGATTTCATTCTGTCAAGATGGAAATGGAAGACGAATATATTTCCTTTTTCTGATTGAAATCTCATCTCGCCATCGCAGGGTTTTCTTGTGCCTTCATGTCGATGGCTGATGATGTACAAAGGGATCAGATACTGGTTCACGAAGTCTATGTTCCATTCACGAGGTTTGACGAAGTCTCTGTGCCGTTGACGAGATTGGAGTGCGCGGCTTGTCATCATGGTAGATAGTTGATTAAGGAGATCTAATTTGCGGGGCTTCTGATTTGGTTTTTAAAAATCATTGTCATGCTCGTATGGTTTTATAAAAAGACCTGTCTCTCATAAGCGATGCGACCTTTCCTTATCTCAATTTCTCAATTCAGTCGATGCCCCTATCGATTTGTTATAGGCGCTCAAAGTACATTAATGTTATAGAGAGTTCGTTAATGTATGAACATACATATAAGAAAAATAAAAACCAAAACCAAGCATGTGTAAAAAATTAGTCCTCATAAACATGATCCTATTGTATAAAGAGGGCTAACATGCTCCAAATCTCTGAAGAATCAGTGGATTGCCTCACTCCTCGATCCAACGCAACAATCATTACATTCTCCTCCCATCTTCCAAACTTCCAAATCGCCAACTTCCTCCATACGAACATAATTCTCATGACCACCATTCCTCTTCTTACCAGCCTCCAAGCTCTGCAAATCACCAAACAATCCACGATCAGAATTCTCATGACCACCATTCCAGTTCTTAGATCACAGCTATCGGGATCCGTCAGCCTAGAGGTGCTTCTCTTCATGCAAAAGGCCAAGTCACTTTGAACGCAACAATTATCCGTTAGGAAAGACAATGAGAGATGATCACAGGTCATAATTTCTTTGTGGAGAATCTGGGTCTCTTCTTTCAGAATGGACTCTGTAACGTCCATCTTCTGACCTACTGCTCTTGCTTGGCCTGCCATAAATAAAATGGACTCTGTAACCTCTATATTCTGACCTACTGCTCTTGCCTTGCCTGCCATGAATCATGTGAATCTCATGATGGATGTCCAATATGAGGCAGAAAAATAGATCAAAAACTAGATGTTATTAATAATAATAATCTAATTTTAAGGTCACAGCTAAATTAATAATAAATTAATTTTAAGGTGACTGCTAAACCATATATCAATTTGATGTATGAGATTCTTTGTTTCTGGGACAAGGATCTCCT
>JASDQU010258234.1:0-15715 GCA_032191745.1 Picea mariana | reverse complement strand
AGACAAAGGTCTTTGTGAAATCAGGAAGGGCCAGGACTGGAGTGGTGCACATGGCCATCTTCAAGGTTTGAAAAGCTTGAGCAGCAGCTGGAGTCCAAGTGAAAGAGTTCTTTTTTAAGAGAGAAGTGAAAGGTGTTGCAATATTTTCGTAATTCTTAACAAACTTGTGATAATAACCTGTTAAGCCTAGAAATCTACACAAACTTTTGAGAGTCTTTGGGTGAGGCCAGTCTTGCATAGCTTCAATGTTTTTAGGATCCACCCTGACACCATCCTTGCCAACCACATGACCCAAGTACTCTACTGTTGATGCACCAAAAGCACATTTAGACTATTTCAGGAAAAGTTGGTGCTGAGAGAGTAGATGGAGAACTCGATCCAGATGAGCAAGATGTTATGTCCAGGTCTTGCTTTAGATGAGGATATCATCAAAGAAAACTAAGACAAAATGATGGAGAAAAGGACGGAAGACATGATTCATGAGGCTTTGGAAGGTGGAGGGGGCATTACACAAGCTAAAGGGCATGACCAAAAAATCATAGTGGCCCTCATGAGTTCTAAAGGCAGTCTTGGGAATGTCTACCTCTTTCATAAATATCTGGTGGTAGCCCGAACAAAGATCAAGTTTAGTAAAGAATTGGGCACCACTCAGTTCATCCAGGAGGTCATCAATGACAAGAATGGGAAATTTGTCTTTAATGGTAAGTTTGTTGAGGGCACGGAAGTCAGGACACATTTGCCAAGAACCTTCTTTATTCAGGACCATGACCACAGGAGAAGAGTAGGGACTCATACTAGGGCGGATAACACTTGTATTAAGGAGTTCCTGGACCATTTTCTCAATTTCATTTTTTTGGGAAAAGGGGTGACGATACAGACGGATATTGGGAGGAAGGCTTCCGTGTACAAGGGGAATGGAATGATCATGAACACCACGTGAAGGAGGGAGTCCCTGGGGAGTGGAAAATACCACTTGATGTTTAGAAAGGAGGGCTTGGAGGTCTTACGGAACTGAGGGTGTTTATGTTGCTTGGATGGCATGGAGTTGAGAAATAACACCAAAATGACACTTTTTTAGCAACTTTTCCATGCGATGGGAACTAATGATCTCAGGTGAATCGACAATGATTCCTTGGAACTTATACTGGTGGCCCTCTTGGTCAAATTGCATGGTTAATTCCTTAAAATCCATGAGAATGGGACCCAAATTCCTTAGCCAGTCTGCACCCAACACAATGTCACACCAGCCCATGTCTATAGCAAACATATGAGATTTCAGGTGGTAGTCACCAATTTGGAGACACACATTTTCACAACGCCCTCGACATTTCATGGAGCCACCATTGGCAAACATGATTTGGAAATTATTAACGACATGGATGTAGCAATGAGTTTCTTGGGCAATGCGGCAATGAATAAAATTATGGGTGCTTCCACTATCAACCATAATGATGATCTTCTGATGCTTGATGTAACCGATTAGCTTGAGGGTTTGGGGAGCAGAGAAGCTAGTGAGAGCATTGAGGGAAATGACCGGTTCTACTTTAGGAGGGTTTGAGGGAGGGGTTATGTCGAGGGTTTCAGGTGACTCGGACACAAGGGGAGTTTCAATATCCTCTTCTGAAATATCCTCGGAGATGGCCATAAACAACTTTTGTTCCTTACACTTGTGGCCCGGGAAATATTTGTCATCACAATTATAACAAAGGCCTTTGAATTGGCGTTCATCCATTTCAACCCTGGTCAATTTTTGGATCTTTAGTGGAGCGGAGGGAGTAGTGGGATTTACTAATTTAGGGAGAGGGATAAAGGAGGGTTTATGGTTTTGAGAAGATACAACCTGTTGTGCTTCTTTAGCTCTTTTAGTAGCCTCCACCCAACTCTGAGGCTGAGCCATAAGGACGTGGTCCTAAATCTCATCCTTGAGGCCACTGATAAAACATTCTCGGAAAAAGGCATCAAATATGCCCTCTTTCCGAAAATCTAGGCGCTCAAAGGCAGCGATAAAGTCTTCCACTGTTCCTGATTGTTTCAACTTTTTCAAATGACCCAAATGGTTGGTGTCAGTGTCAAAGTGTTCATAAATATCTGCCACAAAGTGTGTCTAAGCAATATACCCTTGACGAGAATTTTTTCTCCATTGCCACCATTGCCAACGTTCTTGATCTAGATGGAGAACACCATACCTGAGTTTGGCCAAGTTATCTGTAATGTCGTATAAAGAGAAGTAATGTTCCATTTGGGTTTCCCAACCAGTGGTGTCCGAGCCATCAAATTTGGTCACATCCACCCATGGAAGGCATAGGTCACGTTGAAAGTGATGGTTCTGAAAGTTATGGAAAAGAGAGGAATGGTCACCTTCAGTATGTGGAGGTGAGGAAGAGGAGGGGTTATCTGTAGGGATATGAAGTTTTGTGCAGAGTGCCGAAAAGACAGATTCAAGTTGGGTGGTGAGGTCTTGTTTGATTTCCTCCATTGAGGACTACATGGTTGTATTGATGGTGACAACATTGGCACTGAGTTGTTTCACTTCTTGTTGGGTCTCGATGAGACCAGATTGCAAGGTGTTGAAGCGAGTTTCCAAGTCTTGGCTATGGGTATGGGCCATGAGGATGAGGGAACTGAAAAGGGGCGGGCGAGGTAAAAAAAATAAATCGAATAATGATATGGATGAATGTGATAAGGGCAAAGAGATGAATCCAATGGAATAGGTCTAAAGAATACTGCAGAGAGGAAATGCCCAAATGATTAACCAGAAATAAATGCGTATTTTCTTGACAACTCGAACACAGTTGCACGACAATTGATCTTGTCTGTTTTTATTTGTTTGTGTTTTTGTCCCCAAGGGTTAGGTATTCAAGGGTTCTACAGACAAGGGTTTGCCTTGTGCTATAGATCTCTGATTTACATGCGGGGTCCAATAGTAGTACTCGACCCAATATCTCAGGACACTAATTAAGAAGGATAGACCATACCCTTAGCCGTATAACCTGACTACCCATATACTAGAGAGTATCTTTCTGAGTGTTGTTCTTGGTGGCACTATAGCAGTCAGGTGGTGGATCGATTTATCTAAAGAGGGATTCAGGAAATCTAAGTCGATATGTACATGGGTTATGTCTGGTGTGCTACCACTCGAAGGGGTACCAACATGGGATACAAGGGTGATCAACAGATGTGCGCTTAAGAACCACTTGTATTATGTGCGCGTATGAATCCCTCAACCGTGGGTTTATCCTCGTAACGACATATCTATGTGGCTTAAAGACGTCGGAATACGTCTCTACCATGAAAAAACAATTACCCACGATTTTTGCCAAGGAAAGTGCTCTGATGCCACTTGTAATATTCCAGATATAAAAAAGTATGCATAACAGAAATAAAATGCTAGAAATGGCAGAATAACAACAATATAACCAGAAAAATCACCACAATAACACTGAAATGATATAAGAATAACAACATAAATAACACGTTGATTTTGAGAGCAATGTTCACGGGCCTCTTCGAGGGGGCAACCTCCAGTCGAGCAGAGCTCTATTACAATAATCTCCAAGCTAGGGTTCTCATACCCTCGACTGTTATTTATACTAAATATGTCTATCAAAAGAAGCATCTAAAGGAAGATCCTTCTAGAAGCGGAAGCTTCTATTAGGTCTTCTTGCATTCAACTTATTCTATTTTATAGCAAGGCCTTATTAATATTGACCTTTATTACATCTGAATATATTGTTCTACCTATGTGCGGGTTAGGACCCTAACAAATACATACACCTTAAGGAAGAATGGTAGGGCAGACATGTTGCTACCAATAGAAGAGAAGAAAGTGAAAGAAGAAGCCAACAGAAGTATACTTCTCATGAGCGGGAAGGAACTCCTAAAAGAAGTCAATAAAGGACAGGAGATGCAGTTTGTTGTGGTGAGGAAACCTAGATTTGTCCTTACAAGTACTTCGATGGATGATTTACCTGAAGAAATTAAGGAATTGTTGGATACTTTTGCTGACATAGTGGTAGATGAGTTGCCCAACTCATTTCCATCCATCAGAAGTATCAGCCACCATATTGAATTGATACCAGGAGCAAGTCTGCCAAACAAAGCAGCGTACAGACTGACACCTCGAGAGAATGAGGAGGTAAAGAAACAAGTCCAGGAATTGTTTGTTAAGGATTTGGTCAGAGAGAGCTTGAGTCCATGCACAGTGCCAACTGTGTTGAGTCCAAAGAAGGATGGAGGATGGAGAATGTGTACAGACTCAAGAGCCATTAGCAATATCACCATCAGGTATAAATTTCCTTTGCCAAGAATGGATGATTTAATGGACTATTTAAGTGGAGAAAATTTATTTTCTAAGATAGATTTGAACACTGTATATCACCAAATAAGAATGAGAGAAGGTGATGAATGGAAAACAACCTTTAAGACAAATGAACTTTTGTACGAGTGGCTTGTTATGCCATTTGGCTTAACAAACGCCTCGAGTACTTTTATGAGGTTGATGAATCAAATATTGAAATACTTCATTGGCAAGTTTTTAGTTGTATATCTGGACGATATACTGATCTTTAGCAAGACTAAAGAGGAGCATTTGAGACACCCAACACTAGTGATGAGGAGACTACAACAGGAGAAGTTGTTGATAAACTTGAATAGATCCTCTTTTATGAAAACAAAGCTCATTTACTTGGGTCTTGTAATCTCTTCAAATGAATTGAAGATGGATCTAGAAAAGGTGAGAACGATCGTAGAATGGCCATCACCAAGAAGCATGTTTGAGGTAAGAAGCTTCCATGGATTAGCAAGTTTCTATAGAAAGTTCATTAGAGATTTAAGTGGAATTTGTGCACCAATGATGGATACAGTAAAGAAGAAGCACAAGTCTTTTAAATGGATAGAGGAGGCTGAGAGGAGTTTCAATATACTGAAGGAGAAAATAACAGAACGGCCAATTCTAGTATTTCCAAATTTTGAAAAGACATTTCAGGTGAGATGTGATGCAAGTGGAGTTGCAATTGGATCAGGTTTGAGCCAGGATAATAGACCGGTTGCCTATTTCAGTGAGAAGTTGAATGAGACTAAGATAAAATACTCCACAAATGATAAGGAATTTTATGCCATAATTCAAGCCCTAAAGAAGTGGAGACATTACCTTGTCCCACAGGAATTTGTCTTGTATAGAGATAACCAAGCTTTACAATTCATAACTAGATAGGAAAAATTGAATCAAAAGCATGCAAAGTGGATTGAGTTTATACATAATTTTACTTTTGTCATAAAACATATCGCTGGGAATGCTAAGAAAGTTGTTGATGCATTGAGCAAGAGATGTTTGATTCTGCAGGAATTTCAGGGGAAGACCTTGGGGTTTGAACACATTAAGGAAATGTACAGTGATGAGCCAAATTTCAAGGAAGCATATGAAGCATGTGTGAATCATGTGCTGAGAGATAGAATCCAGTGGGAAGAGTATATGATTCAAGAGGGATTGATGTTCAAGGGAAATTAGTTATGCATACCAAAATTCTCAATGAGAGACAACCTTTTGAAGGAGAAGCATAATGTAGGATTAACTGGACATTTTGACCATGATAAAACATTTGCACAGTTGAGCAGTTCATACTATTGGCCAAGTATGAGAACATAAGTGATAAAGTTTGTGAACAAATGTAGAATCTGCCAACATGCGAAAGGAAAAAGACAGAACATTGGATTGTATCAACCATTGCCAATACCAGAGAGGCCTTGGGATGCGATAAGCATGGATTTTGTGTTAAGACTGCCAAGAACAAAAAGAGGATTTGATTCCATATTTGTGGTGGTGGATAAATTTTCAAAGATGGCACACTTTATCCCATGCCAGAAGCCTAGTGATGCAACACATGTTGCAAATATGTTTTTCAAAGAAGTTGTGAGACTTCACGGCCTACCCAGAAGCATTGTCTCGGACAGAGACACAAACTTTGTTGGTCACTTTTGGAGAACACTGTGGAAGAAATCGAGGACAGATCTTTCCTTCAGTTCAAATTATCATCCTCAGATAGATGGGCAGACTGAGATGGTAAATAGAAGTTTGGGAAACTTGTTGAGGAGTCTGGTCACTGAGCATCATAACCAGTGGGATCAGATTCTACCACAAGCAGAATTTGCATACAAAGACTTGCCAAACATAAGCACTGGAAAGAGCCCATTCTAGATATTGTATGGAATGCAACCCAGGGGAGTATCTGAGTTGAGAGACTTGGGACAAAGTGAGATAAGAAGTATTGGAGCAGAAGATTTTTCTGCAAAAATGCAGAAGCTCCATCGCCAGATCAGAGGACAATTAAAGAACTCTAGCCAAGAGTACAAGCGCAGTGTTGATCTACATTGCAGATAACTTCAATTTGAGGTGGGAGATCATGTTCTGGCACATTTCAGGAAAGAAAGGTTCCCTAGGGGAACATATAACAAGTTAAAAATGAAGAAGATAAGACCATGTAAGATCTTGAGGAAATTTGATGCAAATGTCTATGAGTTTGAGTTGCTATATGATGTGGGCATGTCACTCATATTCAACGTTTCAGACTTGTATCCTTACAGGAAAGATTACACAGAGGGATCAAAAGATCAAGATAAGATTCAGTGGGAGAAACAAATGCCTATAGCAAAAAAACCACAGATGGAGAAGATCTTTGATCAGAGAATTGGCAAAAAAACCAGGAGGAAGACCTATTTTGAATATCTGGTCAAGTGGAAGGGGTGCCCAATAGAATATGCGAGTTAGGAAAATGAAGTTGATATCCAGAAGCATGGAAAGTCGATGCAGAAGCTCATGGACAGGAGTCCATGAATTTTTTTCTAGGGGGAGTATGATGCAGGAGCATCGTCAACGAACACACGTGGTAGGAAAGTTTGGTGCTCGAGAATCATTTCAGAACCTCAAACGTCAGGAGTTACTATGAATCCTTTGGGGAGATGATGAAGAACAAAAGAAGATCTAACGCTTGGAGGTGGAATGATCATGAGTGATCAGGGAGTTTCACTCCGAGTCTTGAATGTAACTGAACTTAGGTAGCAGTTAGGTTTTCATTTTTTTTTGAGGTAGATGAGTAGTCAGGGCGACCTTAAGGACCCTCTGAGATAAATAGAGGTGTGTACGCCCAAATGAGGCTATTGCGAGTTAGTAGGAATTTTCTGAGTTTTAAGTTATTTTTTTTATATTAGTTGTAGCCATTTACTTTCAAATGAATATGACATAGGAAAATTAACCCAAATGCATAGTATTGTTACTGTTTTGCAATGCTTTGTTATTGAGGTTTCACAAATGAATGAATTTCGTTATGAATGGATGAAACTATGAATGTTAGTACAAGTTTCAATTGTTTCTCTTATGTTGAGTGAGTGCAAGGTGTGCACATCGAACGCAAGGAGTATGTTGACGAGATCTGTCTTGACCCCGAAGCTCTGGAGATATAGTACAAAAGTTTCCCTTTGCAAGGAGTGCAAAGTGACTGCTGCAAGGCGTTCACGGTCACCCGCAAGAACCAAGTCTTGCGTAAGAATCTGTTGGGAAGAGTGCACAGATTCGGGATCCGGATAAGTGTCGAAGGGACTCCGTAAGATTCAAAGAAGCAAAGGGTGAAATCCCGACTTGATTTGAGTCGTTGGATCCAGAAAGATNCCGGATAAGTGTCGAAGGGACTCCGTAAGATTCAAAGAAGCAAAGGGTGAAATCCTAACTTGATTTGAGTCGTTGGATCCAGAAAGATTGTGGGTCGTTGATCTAGCGACATCGCGATCTCGGATATCCAGAGAACAGAGGTAAGGAGGCTTCGAAAGTTACAAAGCGTGAAATCTCGACTTGATCACAACCGTTGATCAATGGAAAGATATGGATCGTCGATCTAGCACCATCACGATCTCGGATATCGGGAGAATAGAGGTAAGGAGACTCCCAAAGTCGTGAAACACAAAATCTCGACTTGATCACAATTGTTGATCAAAGGAAAGATCTGGATCGTTGATCTAGCGCCATCGTGATCTCGGATATTAGGAGAACGGAGGTGAACCAACCCCTAAAGTCGCGAAACGCAAAATCGTGACTTGATCGTAGCCATCGATCGAAGGAGGGTTGTGGACCATAGATCTAATCATATTGAGAGTTCCCGATATGCGAAATCCTGACGCATTTGAGAGTTGAGCCATGGGTCATGACGAAAGGTCACATTGAGGGAAGACAAGGGAGGCACTGGTACAAGTTAGGCCCCTGTCAGGGTTTCGGAGGTCAAGAGAATCGGGNCAAGGGAGGCACTGGTACAAGTTAGGCCCCTGTCAGGGTTTCAGAGGTCGAGAGAATCGGGGTGACTCGCATGCAAAGACCCGACGCGCGAATTTGTGAAATGCCTTTTGGGTTAGGTTCGTGGTCACAACCCATGGTCATGTGAAGGAAACTCGCACCTAGTTCTTGTTCGTGCGGGCTGAGTTACACATAGGACCTGTGGATATTTCGTGAGGATTCTAACAAGGAATCAAAGAGTTGTTCCATCTCAAAGATTGAGAAGATCCAGTGACTGGGAGGTCAGTAGACCCTGTTGAGGTGGGGCCACTGCATCAAGTGGTATCAGAGCGGCTTTTCGTCTATAGATTTCCGGAAAAGGAGAGAAGACAAAAGAATTCGAAGTTGTACTCTGTGTGTGAGAGACAGTCAACATAATTCCACCGAGGAGACGAGTGGAACAAACTTTAGCCAATCGGGCTGTGGAAAGGGAGATGCGATAACTTCATGCAAGATTAGAGGCAATGGAGGCAGCGCAGAGGAGAGCACCTGATACGGGAGGCATCAACGATGAAGAGAGTGAATAAGTAGAAGTCGAAGAAGTTGCAAGAGAGAATGTTGTCAAAGAACGCTTGCTGAGAGCACTTGTTAGATTGGGAGATAGAGCCAAGATAGAAGTCCCAATGTACAAAGAAAATTTGGATGTTGAAGAGTTGTTGGATTGGGTACGATCCATCGACAAATATTTGAACTATGGATATGTCGATGAGGAGAAGAGGGTGAGATATGATTTCACCAGACTCAAGGGACATGCAACATTGTGGCAGGATGAATTACGTGCTGAGAGGAGAAGAAAAGGCAAACATAAGATAAAGAATTAGGACATAATGGTAGCCAAGCTGAAAGAAAATTTCATGCCCAATGATTATTGGATAAATATGTTCACAAAACTGTAGAAATTGAGACAGAAAGGTATGACAGTTAAAGAATACATAGAGGAGTTCTACAAGCTGAACATCCGAACTGGACAAAGAGATAAGGATGAAGAAAAATATTCCAGGTATATAAATGGCCTGAGGTATGAAATCCAGGATGAGATCAACATGATGTCAGTAAGGATAGTGGAAGATTCTTATCAGTTTGCACTGAAGGCAAAGGAGAAGTTGGCCAGAAAACAAAACCAACGAGCCATAGGTAAAAGCCCAGTCCCGAACAAAGGCAAGGGAGTTACCCATGACAAGGCACAAAAATCCAAAGATGAGACTGAGAAACCACATAGTCACTCAGAAAGAGGAGGAAGTTTTTGAGGAAGACAAGATGGTGGAAGAAGTTCTTCTAGAGGAAGAGGAAGAAGCAGAGGAGGAGAAGTGAGATGTTACACCTGTGGAAAGGCAGGACATAAGTCTTGGGAATGTCCCGAGAGAAAGAAAGAAAGAGAAGGTGAAGCTCACATTTCAGAACCATAGAGAAGGAATTTTGAAGCGGAATGAGCAGAGGATGGAACATCCCTGATGTTGAGAAAAGTTGTCTTAAAATCATAGGCAAACGTTGAGAAGCCAATGCAAAGAAATAACCTATCTAGGACAGCCTGCGTGACTAAAGACAAATTATGCAAGGTGATAATTGACAGTGGGAGCACTGACAACTTAGTATCCACAGAGATGGTGGAGAAATTGGAGCTAGAGACAACTGCACATCCGAAGCCATACAAAGTTTCATGGTTGCATAAATCACACCAGGTAATGGCTGCTAAACAATTCTTGGTTGAATTTAATATAAGAGGATATACAGATGAAATCCTATGTGATGTAATTCCCATGGATGTGTGTCATATTCTGTTAGGAAAACCATGGCAGTTTGACAGGAATGTCATTCATGATGGGAGGAAGAATGCATACACCTTGGAGAAGAATGGTAGGACACACATGTTGTTGCCAATAGAGGAGAAGAAAGTGAAAGAAGAAGCCAACACAAGCATACTTCTCATGAGTGGGAAGGAAATCCTGAAAGAACTCAAGAAAGGACAGGAGATGCAGTTTGTTCTGGTGAGGAAACCTAGAATTGTACTTACAAGTACTTCGATGGATGATTTACCTGAAGAAATTCAAGAATTGTTGGATAATTTTGCTAACATAGTGGTAGATGAGCTCCCTAACTCATTTCCATCCATCAAAAGAATCAACCACCATATTGACTTGATACCAGGAACAAGTCTGCCAAACAAAGCAATGTACAGACTGACACCTAGAGAGAATGAGAAGGTAAAGAACCAAGTCCAGGAATTTTTAGATAAGGGTTTGGTCAGAGAAAGCCTGAGTCCATGTGCAATGCCAACTGTGTTGATTTCAAAGAAGGATGGAGGATGGATAATGTGTACAGACTCAAGAGCCATTATCAAGATCACCATCAGGTATAGATTTCCTTTGCCAAGAATGGATGATTTAATGGACTGTTTAAGTGGAGAAAATTTATTTTCTAAGATAGATTTGAACAGTGGATATCACCAGATAATAATGAGAGAAGGTGATGAATGAAAAATAACCTTTAAGACAAATGAAGGTTTGTATGAGTGGCTTGTTATGCCATTTGGCTTAACAAATGCCCCGAGTACTTTTATGAGGTTGATGAACGAAATACTAAAAGGCTTCATTGGCAAGTTTGTAGTTGTATATCTGGATGATATATTGATCTTTAGCAAGACTAAAGAGGAGCATTTGAGACACCCGACACTAGTGACGAAGAGACTACAGCAGGAGAAGTTGTTGATAAACTTGAATAGATCCTCTTTTATGAAAACAAATCTCATTTACTTGGGTTTTGTAATCTCTTCAAATGAACTGAAGATGGATCCAGAAAAGGTGAGAGCAATCGTAGAATGGCCATCACCAAGAAGCATGTTTGAGGTAAGAAGCTTCCATGGATTAGCAAGTTTCTATAGGAAGTTCATCAGAGATTTAAGTGGAATTTGTGCACCAATGATGGATACAGTAAAGAAGAAGCATGAGTCTTTTAAATGGACAGAGGAGGCCGAGAGGAGCTTCAATATACTGAAGGAGAAAATAACAGAATGATCAATTCTGGTCTTTCCAANCTTTAAGACAAATGAAGGTTTGTATGAGTGGCTTGTTATGCCATTTGGCTTAACAAATGCCCCGAGTACTTTTATGAGGTTGATGAATGAAATACTAAAAGACTTCATTGGCAAGTTTGTAGTTGTATATCTGGACGATATATTGATCTTTAGCAAGACTAAAGAGGAGCATTTGAGACACCCGACACTAGTGACGAGGAGACTACAGCAGGAGAAGTTGTTGATAAACTTGAATAGATCCTCTTTTATGAAAACAAATCTCATTTACTTGGGTTTTGTAATCTCTTCAAAGGAACTGAAGATGGATCTAGAAAAGGTGAGAGGGATCGTAGAATGGCCATCACCAAGAAGCATGTTTGAGGTAAGAAGCTTCCATGGATTAGCAAGTTTCTATAGAAAGTTCATCAGAGATTTAAGTGGAATTTGTGCACCAATGATGGATACAGTAAAGAAGAAGCACGAGTCTTTTAAATGGACGGAGGAGGCCAAGAAGAGCTTCAATATACTGAAGGAGAAAATAACAGAACGATCAATTCTGGTCTTTCCAAATTTTGAAAAGACATTTCAGGTGAGATGTGATGCAAGTGGAGTTGCAATTGGATCATTTTTGAGCCATGATAATAGACGGGTTACCTATTTCAGTGAGAAGTTGAATGAGACTAAGAGAAAATACACCACATATGATAAGGAATTTTATGCCATAATTCAAGCCCTAAAGAAGTGGAGACATTACCTTGTCCCACATGAATTTGTCTTGTATAGAGATAACCAAGCTTTACAATTCATAACCAGATAGGAAAAATTGAATCGAAAGCATGCAAAGTGGATTGAGTTTATGCAAAATTTTACTTTTGTCATAAAACATATTGTTGGGACTGCTAACAAAGTTGTTGATGCATTGAGCAAGAGATGTTTGATTCTGCAGGAATTTCAGGGGAAGACCTTGGGGTTTGAACACATTAAGGAAATGTACAGTGATGACCCAGATTTCAAGGAAGCATATGAAGCATGTGTGAATCCTATGCTGAGAGATAGAAGCCAATGGAAAGAGTATATGATTCAAGAGGGATTGTTGTTCAAGGGCAATCAGTTATGCATACCAAACTACTCAATGAGGGACAACCTTTTGAAGGAGAAGCATAGTGGAGGATTGGTTGGACATTTCGGCCATGATAAAACATTTGCACAATTGAGCAGCTCATACTATTGGCCAAGTATGAGAACAAAAGTGATAAAGTTTGTGAACAGATGTAGAATCTGCCAACGTGAGAAAGGAAAACGACAGAACATTGGATTGTATCAACAATTGGCAATACGAGAGAGGCCTTGGGATGCGATAAGCATGGATTTTGTGTTGGGACTGCCAAGAACACAAAGAGGATTTGATTCCATATTTGTGGTGGTGGATAGATTTTCAAAGATGGCACACTTTATCCCATGCCAGAAGACTGGTGATGCAACACATGTTGCAAATCTGTTTTTCAAATAAGTTGTGAGACTTCACGGCCTACCTAGAAGCATTTTCTCGGACAGAGACACAAAATTTGTTGGTCACTTTTGGAGAACACTATGGAAGAAATTGAGGACAGATCTATCCTTCAGCTCAGATCATCATCCTCAGATAGATGGGCTGACTGAGGTGGTAAACAGAAGTTTGGGAAACTTGTTGAGGAGTCTGGTCACTGAGAATCATAATCAGTGGGATCAGATTCTACCACAAGCAGAATTTGCATACAACAACTCGCCAAACATAAGCATTGGAAAGAGCCCATTCCATATATTGTATGGAATGCAACCCAGGGGAGTATTCGAGTTGTGAGAGTTGGGATGGAGTGAGATCGGAAGTGTTGGAGCAGAAGATTTTGTTGTAGAAATGCAGAAGCTCCATCGCCAGATCAAAGGAAATTTACATAACTCTAGCCAAGAGTATAAGCATAGAGTTGATCTACATTGCAAAGAACTTCAATTTGAGGTGGGAGATCAGGTTCTGGCACATCTCAGGAAAGAAAGGTTCCCTAGGGGAACACATAACAAGTTAAAAATGAAGAAGGTGTGACCATGTAAGATCTTGAGGAAATTTGATGCAAATGCCTATGAGATTGAGCTACCAGATGATGTGGGCATATCACCCATATTCAATGTTTCGAACCTGTATCCTTACAGTAAAGATGACACAGAGGGATCAAAAGATCAAGGTAAGATTCAATGAGAGAAACAAATGCCTTAGCAGAAAAACCACAGATGGAGAAGATCGTTGATCAAAGAATTGGCCAAAGGACCAGGAGGAAGACCTATTTTGAATATCTGGTGAAGTGGAAGGGATGCCCAATAGAAGATGCAAGAGTGGAAAATGTTGTTGATATCTAGAAGCATGGAAAGTCGGTGCAATAGCTCATGGACATGAGTCCATGGATTTTTGTCCAGGGGGAGTATGATGCAGAAGCATCGTCAGCGAACACATGTGGCTGGAAAATTCGGTGCTTGGGAATCATTTCAGAACATCAAACGTCAGGAGTTACTGCGAATCCTTTGGGGAGCTGATGAAGAACAAAAGAAGATCAAACNGGGAACACATAACAAGTTAAAAATGAAGAAGGTGTGACCATGTAAGATCTTGAGGAAATTTGATGCAAATGCCTATGAGATTGAGCTGCCAGATGATGTGGGCATATCACCCATATTCAATGTTTCGAACCTGTATCCTTACAGTAAAGATGACACAGAGGGATCAAAAGATCAAGGTAAGATTCAATGAGAGAAACAAATGCCTTAGCAGAAAAACCACAGATGGAGAAGATCGTTGATCAGAGAATTGGCCAAAGGACCAGGAGGAAGACCTATTTTGAATATCTGGTGAAGTGGAAGGGATGCCCAATAGAAGATGCAAGAGTGGAAAATGTTGTTGATACCTAGAAGCATGGAAAGTCGGTGCAATAGCTCATGGACATGAGTCCATGGATTTTTGTCCAGGGGGAGTATGATGCAGAAGCATCGTCAGTGAACACATGTGGCAGGAAAATTCGGTGCTTGGGAATCATTTCAGAACATCAAACGTCAGGAGTTACTGCGAATCCTTTGGGGAGCTGATGAAGAACAAAAGAAGATCAAACGCGTGGAGGTGGAATGATCATGAGCGATCAGGGAGCTTCACTCCGAGTCTTGAATGAAACTGAACTTAGGTAGCAGTTAGGTTTTCATTATTTTTTTAGGTAGATGAGTAGTCAGGGGGGACCCTAAGGACCCTCTAAGATAAATAGAGGTTTGTACGCCCAAATGAGGCTGTTGCGAGTTAGTAGGAATTTTTTGAGTTTTAATTTATTGTTTTGATATTAGTTGTAGCCATTTACTTTCAAATGAATATGACATAGGCAAATTGACCCAAATGCATAATACTATTATTGTTTTGCAATGCTTTGTTATTGAGGTTTCACAAATGATTGAATGTCGTTATGAATGGATGAAACTGTGAATGTTAGTATAAGTTTCAATTGTTTCTCTTATGTTGAGTGAGTGCAAGGTGTGCACATTGAACGCAAGGAGTGCATTGACGAGATCTATTTTGATCCCAAAGCTCAGGAGAGATAGTACAAAACTTTCCCTTTGCAAGGAGTGGAAAGCATTTGCTGCAAGGCGTGCACAGTCACCCACAAGAACCAAGTCTTACATAAGAATCTATTGTGAAGAGTGCACAGATTTGAGATTTGGCTAAGTGTCGTAGGGACTCCATAAGAGTCAAAGAACCGAAGGGTGAAATCTCGACTTGAATTGAGTCGTTGGATCCATAAAGTTTGTGGTTCGTTGATCTGGCGCCATCGCGATGTCAGATATCGGGAGAACGGAGGTAAGGAGGCTTCCAAAGTCGTGAAACATGAAATCCTGAATTGATCATAGTCATTGATCAAAGGAAAGATCTGAACTGTCGATCTAGCGCCATCATGATCTCGGATATCGGGAGAACAGAGGTAAGGAGACTCCCAAAGTCGCGAAACGCGAAATCCCGACTTGATCACAGTCGTTGATCAAAGGAAAGATTTGGACCGTCGATCTAGTGCCATCACGATCTCGGATATTGGGAGAACAGAGGTGAACCAACCCCCAAAGTCGTAAAATGCGAAATCATGACTTGATCGCAGTCGTCAATCGAAGGAGGACCGTAGATCTAATCATATCAGGAGTTCCCTATACACGAAATCCCGACGTGCTTGAGAGTTGAGCCATGGGTCATGACCGGAGGTCACACTGAGGGAAGATAAGGGAGGAGGTAGTACACGCTAGGCCCCTGTCGAGGTTTTGTAGGTCGGGAGAATCAGGGTGACTCACATGCAAAGACCCGACGAGCGAATTCCCGAAACGCCTTATGGGTTAGGTTT
>JASDQU010258233.1:4492-15775 GCA_032191745.1 Picea mariana | reverse complement strand
GTGGGAAGGAACTTCTTACAGAGGTTAAGAAGAAGGAGGATCCACAGTTCATTGTGGTCAGGAAGCCGAGGATTGTTCTGACTAGCACAAGAGTGGATGATTTACTAGAAGAAGTTCAAGAATTGTTGGAAGAGTTCGCTGACATTGTAGTGGACGAATTACCTCGTTCATTGCCACCAATCAGAAGTGTGAGTCATCATATTGATCTCATACTAGGAGCTAGTTTTCCAAACAAAGCCATGTACAGATTGACACCGCCGGAGAATGAAGAGGTTAAAAGGCAATTCCAATATTTGTTGGACAAAGGTTTAGTCAGAGAAATCTTGAGTCCATGTGTTGTTCTGACAATACTCAGTCCGAAGAAAGACGGAGGCTGGAGGATGTGTACTGACTTGAGGGTGATTAACAGGATAACCATCAGGTACAGATTTCCATTGCCAAGGATGGATGATCTGATGGACTTCTTGAGTGGAGAAAAACACTTTTCAAAAATTGTTTTGAAAAGCAGTTATCACCAAATCCCCATGAGAGAGGGTGATGAATGGAAAATAGCATTCAAAACAAATGAGGGGTTGTATGAATGGATTGTTATTTCATTTGGCTAAACAAATGCACCAAGTACCTTCATGAGGTTGATGAATGAAGTCCTGAAGGAGTTCATCAAGAAATTTGTCATTGTGTATTTGGATGACATACTGGTTATCAGTAAAACAACAACAGAGCATCTGAAGCATTTGGCTACAGTGATGCAGAAATTACAGTTGGAGAAGTTGTTGATAAACATGAAGAAGTCCTCATTCATGAAGACAGATCTCATTTACTTGGGGTTTGTTATTTCGGCAAATGCATTGAGGATGGATCCAGATAAGGTGGAAGTGATCAAGAATTGGCCATCACCGAAAAATATTTTTGAGGTGAGAAGTTTTCACGGATTGGCTAGTTTCTACCGAAAATTCATCAGGAATTTTAGTTTCTACACAGTGAAGAAAAGACACAAGTCTTTTTACTGGACTGAGGAAGCTGAGAAGAGCTTCAATATTTTGAAGCGGAAGATCATGGAACAACCAGTTTTGGTGTTGCTGGATTTCCAAAAGACATTTCAGGTGAAATGCGATGCAAGCGGATTTGCAATCAGGGCAGTGTTGAGTCAGGAAGACAGGTTGATAGCATATTTTAGTGAGAATATGAATGAAGCAAAGTTGAAATATTCTACTTATGATAATGAATTTTATTCTATCATCCAAGCATTAAAGAAATGAAGGCATTACTTGATCCCGAAAGAATTTTTCTTGTACAGTGACAATCATGCACTGCAGTTTGTGACTCAACAGGAAAAGTTGAATCAAAAACATGTCAAATGGGTTGAATATATGCAAAATTTCACTTTTGTGATTAAATATGTTTCCGGTACTGCTAACAAAGTTGTTGATGCTTTGAGCAGGAAGTGTTTGTTGTTGCAGGATTTTAAAGTCAAAACGTTGGGTTTTGATGATCTCAGGGACATGTATAGAGATGATCCAGATTTTCAAGAGGCATATGAAGCAACTGAGAATCTAGTTCTCAGAGACAGAAGACTTTGGATAGAATACATGATCCAGGAAGAATTGTTGTTCAGAGGCAATCAATTGTGTATTCCGAAATGCTCCATGAGGGAGAATCTGTTAAAGGAGAAACACAGTGGAGGATTGGTAGGGCATTTTGGTCACAACAAAACGTTCACAAAATTGAATGAGTAATATTTTTGGCCAGGCATGCGAGTAGATGTCAAGAGATTCATGGACAGATGCAGAGTTTTCGAGAATTCAAAGGGAAGAAATAAGAATGCATGGTTTTATCAACCATTGCCAATACCAGAGAGGCCGTGGGATGCAATCAACATGGATTTTGTGTTGGGGTTGCCAAGAACACAAAGAGGTTATGATTCAATCTTCGTGGTGGTGGATATATTTTCTAAGATGGCACACTTCATTCCATTTCAAAAGACCAGTGATGCAACTCACATTGCGAACCTGTTTTTCAAGGAGGTCATTCGACTTCATGGGTTGCCAAGGAGTATTGTTTTGGATCGAGACACAAAGTTCATAGGGCATTTTTGGAGGACCTTATAGAAGAAGCTAGGAACTAAATTGGCATATAGTTCAGCTTATCATCCTCATATGGATGGATAGATAAAAGTGGTAAACAAAAGTCTGGGAGACTTGCTGAGAAGCTTGGTGACAGAACACCATAGCCAGTGGGACAATATATTACCACAGGCAGAGTTTGCATATAATGAATTAGTCAACAGGAGCATAGGGAAAATTCCATTTCAGGTTGTTTATGGCATGTAGCCAAGAGGAATTTCTGAACTAAGAGATTCAGAGCAAACTACAACTAGGAGTGCTAGTGCAGAAGAATTCGCAGAGGCAATGAAGGAACTTCATAGCTAGGTGAAGGAGCGATTGCAGAATTCAAGCGAGGAGTATAAGCGCAGAGCCGATCATCATAGAAGACAACTTCAGTTCGAGGTTGGTGATTTTGTTCTGGCACATTTGAGGAAAGGAAGGTTCCCGAGGGGAACATATAATAAGTTGAAGATGAAGAAAATCAGACCATGTAGGGTCTTGAGGAAATTTGGGGCGAATGCTTATGAGATTGAATTACCCGATGGGATCAGAATTTCTCTGATATTCAATATCTCAGATTTGTACCCATATAAGCCTGAGGAAGCAGGAGTAGAAAATGAACAGCCAGAGGTTCAATGGAAAAAGAAAATGCCAGTTGCAGAAAATCCACAGATGGAGCGCATACTGGATAAAAGAATTGGTAGGAAGACCAGAAGGAAAGAATATTTGGAATATTTGGTCAAGTGGAAGGGCCATCCAATTGAATATGCTAGCTAGGAGAATGAAATAGAGATTCAGAAGCATGGACAGACTGTGCATGAGCTCATGGATAGGATCCCATGAAAGTTTTTCAAGCGAGGGAGTATGATGTAGGAGCATCTCCCATGTCAAGCGAACCAGTGCAGAAGACAATGGACAGATGGACAAGCGCCAACACAAATTTTGAAAATCCCTTGGATTGATGCGCCATCTTAAATGAAGTCATTTAATAAGAGACGCACTTGTGTAATGTAATTGGGCCTTGAGCCACACATTCTCATCCTTAGTAGGTAGGAGGCATTTAAGATAGTTAATGTAGGTAGATAGAATTTAATTTTAGATTAGACTGTTTGAGAGAGCAAGAGGGAAACGAGATATAGACACCCTCATTGTGCATTGTAACATAATTTTGAGGAAGAAGGAAGAGCAAGAGCAAGTACATAATTTTGTAAGAACACCCATGTACAGACATTTGGATTAATAGAAAGCTTTGATTCAAATTCATGGTTTGTGTTGTTCTCTGTGTATTGATGTTATGTTCATGAATGTTTGCTTCCTATCATACATTTGCTTTGGTATGTTGTGTATATGATTTCATGTTCTAAGTGAAGTCTGAAAGGAAGAGGGAATGAGTTTCAATTGTTTCTCTATCTGAGAAAGAATTCCTTCAAGGAGTGCAGTCAAAGTGTTCGCAAGGAGTGCATTGACAGAGGGTTTAGATAGGTATCATTTGTTCTCATCTCCATAGAAGTGCAGTTGGGCACAAGAGTCATGCAAGGAGTGTGCAGGCAAAGAAAAGTCTCAGGGTTGTGAACCTGAGTAAGGTGTGAGAGACTGCTGCTGCAGGAGCACGTGGATTCGAAGGTATTCAGCACTTGGAAGTGTCTGAGAGTTTCCGCAAGGAGTGCACACAAGAATCTTCTCTAAGACTCAGAGTAGTGAGAAAACTCAGGAGGGATAAAGTATTTGAAGCTATTGAGGGTAGCATAAGGATTTGCTACATATCAAGGGACTCAAGGCATGGGAGTTTTGTGTCACAGGTGATTAAGTCTGGGAAGGAGTCCTTGGTTCACTTCGTGAAAGTATCAAAGAGGGAAAAGACAGATGATCAGGATCTTGTGGAGAGGATTTGTGAAATCCCACCAGCCGTCTGATCTGGTAAAGAAGTGGGGAGGTTACGGATGCGTTCAGAGCTCAATTTCTAGAAATCGAGAGCCATTGGTATATCAGGGATTTGGTCATCAGGGATCATATAAGTGAGTGGTTAGATTTTACATTTTGCGAAGTACGAGGTTCGATCTGAACCATCCATCATTTGGAACGCATGTTGAAAGATCTGATGAAGTCAGGGTTCAGCGTATCGGAGGTCCTAAGGACAAGATACTCTTGCAATTTGAAATCGCAAAGTACGAAATCCCGATGAGGAGGTAAGTTAGGTATGGGGCCCAACTGACGTTTTCTCGTCGTAACAAGGGAATTGGAAATTTCCAAGGTGAAAACCCCGAAGCATACGAGAAACGTCCATCTTTGAGGATGCATGGAAACAATATCAACCTTCGGAGAAAGTGTCGAAAGAAGAGTCATATCAGGAAATCAACATTCGTGAGATCGGGGGAATCGAAGGGTCGAAATATATGCATTAGGATTTGCGATCTTGCGAATTTCGAAATGTCGATGGAGTGAAGGGAGAATTGAAAAGTAAACTCATGAGTGCATTGGATTTTCTGTGTATCGGGACTCGAGAGTCGGAGAACCAAGTTTCTCAACACCGCGAGTGCCAAAATTGTGATAAGAAAAGTTTCAACAAGGTAAAGGAAAAGGTCAGCATTGACTTGAATCGAGATTCAGGGATTTGAGAGTCCTATGCTCGACCACTGACCTCGCGAAGTCGTGAAGTCCGATCCCTCAATAAGTAAAGAGAGGGGATCGTGCAAAGAGTTCTGTGGGTGTAGACTTACCGATAGGGAAATATAAGGACATTAGAGTTCTTCGGGTCGTGGTAAAGAGAAGATCCTGTGAGTGGACGTGCTTGTGAGCGCACCTGCACCATCTTGGTATTAGGGGTATATAATCCAAGGGATAATTCATTTGTCCATAGGGGAATTATTCCATAACAGTAGTATGGCCGAGAATAATATTGTCCATGTTGTTTCAAGAGAGGCTAGAAACAAGAATTATCCATTGTGATTACCATAGTTGTTTGAAGCTCACAGAGAACCCAGTATTGTTGGAGTTACTTCACACACACCTAGGATATATTTTTCCAAAGATTTTTCCTTGTTTAGTAGTCATAATTAGTCATTATCCAATCTCCTATATTTTAGGGGAGGATATTCCACCTGGAGAATATTCTCTTTCAGTCGACACTTCATATTGACTAGTTGAGTTGAGTTTAGATGTTGCATTGGTTTTGTCACCATGCAAAATTGGGATCATCACCATGCTAATGCACACTTGCCTTGGGCTCATCACCATACTGGCACATTACCCTTGATACAAAACCAACATCATGTATAGAAAAATCCAAGTATTTAAATCGCATGGATAAGGCAGTCGGAACAATTTGCAGACTTATTTCTCCCGATCTCCTTTTTCACATATCTTCCTGTAAGAATCCCAATGAATCCTCAACCACATTGGAAGGGATATTTGGAAAATAATATGAGTTGAGGGGAAACATTTTGGAGGTGGAACTGCTCACATTAGATCCAAAAAGATTCAACAATATCCAATATTTCTTTACAAAATTCAAGGATTTACTGTCGCAACTCAAATCTTGCGGGGTTGATAAATCGAAGGAGAAGAAACAAATGGTTCTCACCATTCTCTCCAATATTGGTCCTAAATTATCTATATTCATATCCACATTCCATTCTATCATATTTGCCTCTAGAGCCACCTAGAAGATTCCTTCTCTTGAGGACATTATCGAATCCTTGACACAAGAGAAAACCAAGCTCATCAACATGGGCACAATCAAAGGTCCAAGGGCACATGAACTCAATATGAAATATGGAAGCAACAAATATCATAAATCTAAAGATAAATATAAAAGGAAATCTCATGCACATCCAAAGAAGGAAGGGTACACAAAACCTTTCACCAATGCCTTTGGATCCAAAGGGGAAAAGGGAAGAAAAGGGGAGAAATGCACGTACTGTCACAAAGGATTCCATCCAAAATCCACATGCATGCAAAACCAAATAGATATAATTACTAAAATTATTCATCAAAAAAACCTTGGAGATCGCATCCCCGAGGTTGCCAAGAAGAAGAAACCAAAAGATCATAATTCCAAGAAAGGCAATTCTAGCCATGCCTTGATTGCCATAAAATCCTCTCTCGATGCTTTTATTTTTGATTCAAGAGCATCACATCACATGGATACCTCAAAAGAAGTATATTATTCATTGGATGCATGCAAAGGTCTTCCTGATATGATGGGGGACAACTCTGATGTCGAAGTCACTGGAAAAGGAAGGATTGAACTCACCATTGGAAGCTTCAAGAATGTGTTGCACGTTCCCAAACTTTACGTCAACCTTCTCTCAATAATTCCGACACTGGAAAGAAAATCATATTCACACCAAATTTTGTGGACATATACAACATACAAACAATCTCCATGGTTGCTACCGGTGAGGTAATCATCAATTTATATTGTATACATTTTCTGAATTCATTGAACCTGATTTTGCTTTACTGCTTACTCATGCTGATGAAAGTAGTTGGATATGGCATGAAAGGTTTGGAAATTTGAATTTCAGATACATGAAAGAAATTAGCAAGAAAATATTGGTTGATAGTCTACCATACATCCATTTCTCCAAGGGAGTATGTGAGGGATGTGTTGTCATAAAACACCCTCAAGAGAAATTTGACAAAGGAAAGTCTCAGAGAGATTTTTTGCCTTTAGATCTAATCCAAAATGACCTTATGGGTCATTTTCTGCATCCATCCATCAACAAAGTGAGTTTATTCTCATTTTTGTTGATGATTTCTCATGTTTTACATGGATCTATTTTCTCAGGAAATAATATGAGGTCTTTCATCACCTCAAAGATTTTAAATCCCTAGTTGAGACACAGACCAGAAAGAAGATCAAAGTTCTGTGAACAGATAATGGGGGAGAGTATGTAAATCATGAGATCCATAATCGTTTCCTTGAGGCAGGGATTCAGTTGCATCACACTGTTCCCTATACTCTGCAACAAAATAAAGTTTCTAAGCGGAAAAGCAGATCTCTAAAAGAAATGGCATCTTGCATGTTGCATGCAAAGTCACTTCCAAAGAGACTATGGGCCGAACTACTTAATTGTACAACATACATGAAAAACATATCTTCCCATATATATTTCAAATATAATATCCCCTACAAGGCTTGGAGTGTCCTCAAACTGGAGGTGACACACTTTTGCATTTTCGATTCACGTACATGGGCCCAGATTCCCTTTGAAAAGAAGAAGGCACTTGATCCACATAGCACTGAGTGTACTTTTGTTGGATACCCTGACGGTGTGAAGGGATATAGGCTTATTTATCTTTCCTCAGATCAACTCATCATTGAGTGTAGTGTCCAATTCGAGGAAAGTTTATCGCATGTACCTCAGCAGCTGCATGTAGATGCCTTCATTCTTCCACTTGTACGAGATGATGAGCATGCACATGCTGACTCTTCAAATGAGATTTTTTATTCAAAGGACTCATATGATTTAGAGTCAGAGTCAATACAGTTAGATGCAGAGTCAGAGCATCCATATGTAGTTGTAGAGCTAGAGAAAAGGCCCAAGTGGGAACAAACTACTCTTCAGGATGTAGGGGATCTCATTAGTGATCCAGTCGATACTAGGAGGTCTCGATCTGATTTCGAGGATCCTCCTATTGCACTCACTTCCACTGAACCATTTCCCTCTAGACATCTTTTCTTTCTTTAGTCTTCAGATCCATAGTCTTATGGCGAGGCTGTTGGCAATGCCTTTTGGGAATCCACTATGCAGTAGGAGTACAACTGTCTTCTCAAGAACTAGACTTGGGATCTAGTTCCCCTTCCTTCTGAGAGGAAAATTTTTAGTTGCATATGGGTCTATAGGACCAAGAGCGTAGTGGATGGACATATTAGCAGGTACAAATCCAAGATTTTTTTCAAAGGATTTCAATAGATTCATGGTATTGACTATGATGAGACCTTCCCCCGAGTAGTGAATATGGATTCCATATGATTTTCACTTGCCATTGCGACAACCAAAGGATGGGAAGTCCATCATATGGACATGAAGAATGCATTTCTTCATGGTGATCTATATGAGGAGATCTACATGAAGTAGCACTAGGGATTTATGCAGGACTCATATTTGGTCTGCCGACTGAAGAAGTCCCTTTATGGCCTCAAGCAATATTTGAGGGCATGGTATGCCAAGACGGAATCCTACCTGTTGTCACAGAACTGTGTACATTGTAAATCAAACTTGAATGTCTACATGCTTTGGACGACTGATTCAATTCTAAATTTATTTTTGTATGTTGATGATTTGTTGATCACTGGTTACTCGAATTCAACGATTGTTGCAGTCAAGAAGATTATACATGATAGTTTTTTGATGATGAACATGGGTCCATGACACTTCTTCCTTGGACTCGATATTAGTCAGGATGCATCCAAAATCAAACTGTCTTAGACAAAGTATGCACAATATATCCTTGAAATATTTTGCATGACAGACTGCAAGTCTTCTCTGACTCCTTTCCTAATCGGACTCAAACTTGAGGATGGTGGGGAGATTCCACTGGTTGATAGCACAATGTACATACAACTAGTGGGGAGATTTTTTATCTCACGCACTCCATACCAAACCTCTCTTATGCAGTTGGCGCAGTTTCCAAGTTCATATAGGAGTCACATGAGATACATTGGAAGGATACAAAGCGTATCCTTCGATACGTACATGGAACCATCACCTTTGGGATTCATTATGAAATATAATCTACATTAGATCTCATAGGGTTTACTGATTCTAACTGGGATGGAGATAAGACTAGTCGCAAGTCCACATCTGGATACTCACTCAGTCTTGGTTTCAGGCCTATCTCTTGGTTGAGAAAGAAGAAAGCTGCCATTTCTCTATATTCAACCAAGGTAGAGTACAAAGGGGTAGTTAACATAACCATTCAAGCTATGTGGCTACAACATTTTCTCACTGAGTTGGGAATTCAGTTTCATCATCTAATCGCCATCTGGTGCGACAACCAGAACACTCTAAAGTTCTGCATAGATCCAGTTCAGAGGAAGCAGACGAAGCACATTGAGATCCACATCCACTACATCTGGGACTTATTACATGAGGGGATCATCGACTTACAGTCCCATCCTTCAACATAACAGGCGAAAAACATCTTCACCAAGACCTTCACTAAGAACAAGTTCCATTCTCTACAAATTTGTCTTGGAGTGAAGGACACAGTTGCCTAGAAGTTGTAGTTATTATTTTTACATACATTATACCATGATGGGGGGTTTTGTCCATGATATTTTCCCTCTTTCCTCACTTTATTTTAGTGTATCTTTTCTATTTGGGTACCTAACATGGCCTCATTTTCGGGACCTATTCTTTATTTTCACCATAGTGATGTTAAGGGGGGGTGTTGGAGTTACTTCAAACATACCTAGGATTTCTTTTTCCTAAGTTTTTTCCTTGTTTATTAGTCATAATTAGTCACTATCCAGTCTCCTATATTTTAGGGGAGAATATTCCACATGGAGAATATTCTATTTCAGTTGATACTTCAGTTTGACTAGTTGAGTTGAGTTTAGATGTTGCATTAGTTTTGTCACCATGTGACATTGGGATCATCACCATGATAATGAGAACTTGCCTTGGGATCATCACCAAAATGATGCAATACACTTGATTCCCTGATCTAATCCTCACCACTCTCTGTTCGGTCAGTTAATTGAAGACTAGTTGACTATTTAACTTAGCTATGTGGAAGTTCACTCCCGTAACTGCCTAAGAGACTAGATTAGGTGGCATTTCACTCTCGTAATTGTTGGTGTGTGTCCATATCACTCTATATCACCACTATGGTGCATTGGTTCTCCTCCAATGCACACTCATTGAGTTATACAAAGTATATCATGTGTAAAGTATTCATTATTCATTACAGTTAATGAGAATTCTTCTATTCTTTCTCTTGTTCTTCATTCTCAAGTTCTCTCTCCAAATGTGTGTAGTATTGTCTAGCTAGATCTATTTTGTGCAGGTTCAACACGTTTACAAGTCTTCCATGAAAGGTCTAATCATATTCATATGCAATACCACTATATCAAAGACATGGTCCAAAAAGGTGCCATCAAATTACAATACATTCGTAGTAATGAGAAGACATTAGACATTCTAACTAAGCATTTGTCCTTTGGAAAATTTGTGCACTTCTGGGACAATGTTGGTGTAGTTGAGAATATATCCCTTCCTAAGAGGGAGTGTTAAAGTTTTTAATAGATTGATTCATTCTCCAAGACATCCTTGTGTAAGTTGACTCGAGACTTGGACAAGAACCTTATTTGAGATAAGGAAAAAAGTCTTGTGAGATTTTATAATTAAAATACAAGACAAGATTATAATACTGATCATTCTTAATTGTGACAAGACTGAGTGAACTCATGTGTTGAGGTATTGCCTTTTGTAGGAAAAAGTGGCGTGTGAGGTTTTTCTAGGCCAAGCAATTGACCATGAGTGGAGATCCAAATGGTCACATCTTGAGACAAATGATCTTTATTATACATGAGATGAAAATGATGTATATGTGATGATATAGAATGATGGCACGTGAGACCATGTATGCCATAAAATAGTTGTTGTTGCTGGAAGAAATAAGAAGAGTCAAGCTTGTAGAAAATTTGATTTCCAAAAGTCAAGTCATGCAAAGATGAGCTGTCAAGTTTGAGTTGCAAAATTTGAGTCATGCAAAGATGAGTTGTCAAAGTCGAGTCATGTAAAATCAGTTGCAAAGCAAAGTCGAGTTGTCAAGTAGTCTGCATGTAAACTCGAGTTGGTACTTTGAGTTAACAAACTCTGCATGTAAATTTCAGTTGGTAAGTTGAGTTAACAAAGCCAAGTTGATGAGTTAATAAAGTCTGTATGTAAATTCAAGTTGGTAAGTTAAGTTACGAATACGAGTTGTAAAGTCTACATGTAAAGTTGAGTTGGTAAGTTAAGTTACAAAGACGAGTTGTCAATTCTGCATGTAAAGTTGAGTTGGTAAGTTGAGTTACTAAGACGAGTTATCTTAGTTAAGTCAAGTGATGAATATGAGTTCCATGTCATGTTATGGAGAAATAATTATTATTAATAAGACTCCTCAGTGCTTGACAAAGTGACATTGAATACTCTTTGAAGACATAGTGAAAAAGGAAGCTCTACTA
>JASDQU010258230.1:3197-15062 GCA_032191745.1 Picea mariana | reverse complement strand
GAAAATTCCGCAATGACTCATTTCAGGATGATTCCAGAACCCTATCTTGTACAGGCTGTATCTCCGAAAGTATAAGGCCTCAGGATCTAAATTTTGAACCCAACGTACCTTTATCTGTCTACTAAATATCCTCCAAGCCGTTCCTTCTGAAACATTGTAGAAAAAAAGTTACAGTGAAAATTCCACGGTGTCTCAGATGTAGCAGCGAAACCCCAAGACCTTGAGCTCTGATACCATATGTTAAGAACCAAACATCAATATAGCATAGAAAAACCTCAGGAAAAGTACTCAACTCCTTGAAAAAGAGATAATTTCAGATAATAAGCCTCTTAGAGGGGGCAACCTCCTTTTACCCCACTTAAATGTTCAAGTACAAGATGATTCAAAATGAAAATGTCTCCTTGGTATATATAGGAGACTAGGAGGTATAATTACAACTAATGGCCTAAAGCCGACATAAATAAAAGAACATTACTAATCTAATATTCCCCAATTAAGGGTTAATGAGCCAATATTAGGGCTTAACAGAGGGCAAAAATTGAAAATGACCTTCAATATCGTAAATGGGATCTCCATCATATCAAACCGCATCCCATTTACGTCTCCCAACATGTATAAACTCATCGATATTCAACTCACCACTCTCATTATAACATGAAGGGAGAAGTGCATCCAAAAGTTCCTATATTTATTCACTTTCAAAATCATAGCACAAAGTATCATTAAAAACTTGGAAAGAAAAATGACTAACCATATTATCTTCTTCTTATGGAGAAATGGAAGCTTGGATGACTTCATTAGAAGGAGGAGTGGACACCATCACTTGATCATCATGTTATTCAATTAAATCATGGGATAATTCTTGCTCCCCTTCAATGGGTTGGAAACCTTATTCATAGTCTCTTCTTCTATTATGTTAGAGGGTTATTGGTATTGAGCATGGTGTGCTCCCTTGAGATATTCTACAATATCAATGGTAAACCCTTCATCCTCTAGGATTACTGCAATATTTTGAAGTACATCTTTGTATGTCTGGCACTGTGGCTTCATGAACTCAAGAAACCTACTGATGAGATCTATGAATGAGGATCTACCATTTGGTTCACAACAACTCTTGATCCAATCTTGCACAAATGATGGTAAAGAAACTATGAATAATTTTACCAAAACATCCTCCCCTCCAACTTATATCTCACATACATACTTCAAGAACTCTACAACTTGAGTAAGGGGAATGCCTCTGAATCTTAGAGAGTTGTCCAACCATCTCATAATAAAATAATGTGGCTATCCCAAAAAGTTTTCAAAGTCAATAGAGGGATACATTTTCTCCCAAGGTGCCATGATTCCATTCCTTGATAATATCACAAATTTGAGAGAAAGGTGGCACCCTAGAAAAGGTCAGTGAAGTCACAAGATGACCCTTTTAGGATCACCAAAGGAAGATGAGGGAATCACCCTCAGTGGAGTCATGAGGTGAGCTTGTAAAGTAAGGGCTTCTGGAAAATATCACCAAAGATATGTTGTTGAGGAAAATTGACTTGATTCTCCTCGAGAACGGAACCAAAAATGTTATCGCGCAATTTTTACTTTCCCAAAGCCCAAGGGAAGTGAGGAAGATTGGCGTAACAACGGGATTTCCTGTCATTGTCACCTAAATAGGAGATCCCCACGTTTTAGGAGTAGAAGGAGATCTACCCCAAGGGAGGCGTCCCAGGTAGCCTAAAGGGATCGATAGACTAAGGTTATGTCAAGAAATACCCCCCTCTCACTGATAACCAAAGTCAACAAAGTCTATTTCTGAGAAATTGAGGCAAAGAAGTGTAATTTGTGTACCTTCCTAGAACAAGAACAACGGGGCATATATATGGCAATTTCATGTACAAAAATGATAGTAAAGCCTCCAAAGACGATAGACAATGCAATTATATGATGGTTGAAGCAAAATTATAGTTAGATGATGGTTTATAGCAGCCAAAATTCAATTGTAAACAACCATGAGAATTAGTGCTTGGAATTACTAGAAAAGACAATGAAAATTGAGCATATATCAAGTAGATTCCTTAGCAATTGTCACAAGCAAGTTCCGAGTAAGTTAGATATGAGTTAGCTTAGTGTATGTAGAAAATTTTTATAGTTAGATGGATGTAGCTGTAATGTCCCCCACCTCTTGATGAAGAGGTTTGGAAGACTTAGTGGTCTAGGTGTCCCCACTAGGCCATAGTATCACACTAAGGGGAAGGGTCAACCAAACTAAGGCTATATTCTTAAGTTGACTTGATAAAAAGGTGAAAAAAAGTTAAAAGATAACTCAATGAAGAAATAGAAGCATTGGAGGTTGAATTATGGTTAACTCTAGGAGTTAACTTAACTCAACAGGAAAATAGAAGAAAAAGTATAAAGAGAAGGCTAGGGCACACCTCTTATTCATTCTAGATTTTGGTAATTGCTTGTTATTGCTCTTGAGCATACAGTTTGAGGGTTTTGTTGTTACAAACCCTTGTGAACAACTCAATGGTGAAAGACCCACTCACCTTGTTCCAAGCTTGGTCTCGGGGATGAAATAATTCACCCACACCATTCTACATTCATCACAGATCCACCCATCGATTCATAAGAAAAGTAGGGTTGTACTGTTTAGGGATTTCCAGCAGGGGCGCACCATATCTTGAAGAAGAGTTCGATCCAACCAATCAGGAGAGCTTGGGGGTATTCCAACACTTGGGTTCTATTTGCAGGTCCTTGACCAACATTTTGGAGGATTTCTTAAAGAGTTATCACCATCAAATCTTTTGTTACAGATTGGGATGGCCTGGAGGCAAGGAGGATGTCTTGTGATTCAGTATTTCTCAAATCTAAGGAGTTTTACCTAGAATCTGGACCCGAAACTTCTCCTAAGGGGTTATCACAGCCCGATCTATCATCCTAGAGAGTTTCTAAGGTTTTGGAGGTGTCCTCATACAAAATGAATTATTGAGCTATTCAGGGCTTCAGGAGGGCGCAGGTTGCATTAGGGTTTCAACCATTGGAGGAGGAGGATTGAGTATTGGAGCTTCAGACTTCCGGGAGGAGTTTCCCTGGTCCCGATCGACATTTTGGTGGATTTTGGCACGTTTTGGGCATCTCCTTCAACTGGGCCGAAATATTGGTCCCTTATCATCCAGCAGGACGTACCAGAAGCCCAGGGGGGTTGGGTGTTCACTTGTTGTTGGCACCTTGGGTCTTCACATTGTATTCAACCTTTGAAGGCTTATTTTGTACTGACAGGAGCATTTTGTAGCAGCTTGTATCACCTATCTATTGGAGCCATCTGAGGACTATTCTAGATCTGCTCTATATTGTATCAGGTTCATGCTTTTTCATAATAAAGGTTAGATCTATGCTTGTGTTTTCCATATCTTGAATATTGTTGTGATCTTGTTTGTATTGAGTAGCTCTTATATGAACCTTGACTGAATAACTGAAACAAACCTAAGGCCAAAACATCAATAGCTACCTGCACACCAAATAATCAATAAACACATAAGTGGTAGTTAGTGGTTTCAAGCAAAAAAATTGGCTTGGGATCATTACAGTGGTATCAGAGCTCTGATCCTCTCATCATGTGAGGATTAGTGCATGCATCGGTATAGTGGTATATACATGGGCAGAAAGAAGAAATAGGCAAGTGAAACAGAGGCCGAAATGGAGGGTTCAGGTGAGGAAGGTGAACCCCAGGGCTTGGCTTACTTGGCAAGAGAATTCAATAAATTCATAAACCAAACAGAAAGTAAATTGGTCATCCACCTACAGGAGAACTATGACATAACCCGCAAAGGACAAGCTGAAATTACTGAGACCCTGAAAAAGGTAGATGATAACCTAAGGAAGGTGGACGAGAACCAGACTAGGATAGTCGATCTATTGTTGCAGATAACTCATAAGGGGAAGGGTCCAAAGGTATATGAAAATAGAGAAACTGGTGGTTCACAGGGTGGAAACATGTACAATCCACAAAAGGCTCCTAGATATAACCCTGAGTAGATTCCCTATCATCAGTCTGAAGGGAGCCATGGAGGAGGCCCCCTACATGAGCAAATGGGTATCAGGGCTACTCCTAGACCATACTTACCCACGTTCACAGATGGACTGACACATCAGGAACAGGTGGATGATTTTGTTGAGAAGATGGTTCAGTGTACCAGGGAATACCATGAGCTAGACTTGGGAATTCAGAGACAGATGTCCTTGGATCAATACTGCCAGCTCAAGTTCAGAAACAAACCTAGGCCAAAACACAGAAGCAATTATGAGTTGGAACGAAGGATGGGAAAGATAGAGATCCCATGCTTTGATGGTATAGCCAAGATGACARCACAAGYGTGGGTACAAAAGTTGGATACTTATCTACAACTTAACCCCATGAGAGAGATGGAAGCCATCAAGTTTTCCACCATGTACTTGGATGGAAAAGCTCATGATTGGTGGTACCATGGATTGATCACATGAGGCCAAAGTCARATCATGGCATACACAGACTTCACTCAGAGGCTCATTGACCATTTTGATTAGGGGGATCCRAAGTTTCAAGGAGCTCACAYAGCTCAGACAGACAGGGGCACYAGAGGTATACATTGAAGAATTTCAGAGGCTAGTGGTCATGGTGCAAGACATCTCATCAACCAGACTTATGATGTTGTTTATTGAAGGGTTGATGGAACCCTTGAAGGGTTGGGTGAAAGATTTCAAGCCCACCAATCTACAGGATGCTATTTGGAGGACAAGGGACCTAGGACCAGCTGCCAAACCAAAATTTATCCCTAGACCACCTCTTAACATCGRAGGAAGAGATCAAAGACCTCCTGTGAACCCGGGAGGACGTGACCCAAGGGAGTTTGACAGGGGTCGTGACAGAATAGATGACAACACCAGGAGGGAACTGAGGAGGAAGCAACTCTACTTCACATGCAAAGAACCATGGAACCCATCACACAAGTGCATGGGACGTGGTCAGGTACACTACATAGAGGTGACTTCAGACAATGAGGAGGAGGAAGATTATGGTCAAATACAGAACACAGAGGTTGAAACCACAGAGACAGCAAAAGAAGAGGTCCCAGAACAGGACAATACGGCTAGGGGGAAAGCCACCTTGGCATCTATTAGCAGGGTGCCCAAATTCAACACCTTCAGGATGAGGGGGCTCTTGAAGGGACATAAAGTGTCCATATTGATTGATGGGGGAGCCTCTCACAACTTCATTGATGCATCATTGTTGAAGAGGAGACATATACCCATAGTAGAATTTGAAGGGTTCAAGGTAGAGGTGGCAGGTGGTAGCACTATGACTTGTGACAGGTACATTCCAAGTATGAAGCTCACCTTAGGAAGGCATGAGCTAATGCAGGACGTCTATGTGATGGACCTTCCAGACACTAATATCATCCTAGGATTACAATGGCTCAGCACATTAGGGCCTATCACCACCAACTACAAGACCATGGAAATGTCTTTTACAGAGGAGGGAGGATGAAAGGTAGTGCTCAGAGGCATGATAGGTAACTTTTCCAGGGTAGTTACGGCCAAGAGGATGGAAGCCATCTTCAGGACAGAGGAAATTGTGTATGCAGCTGAATGTAGGATTTCGGCACGTGTGGAAAAGAAGGGTAAGGTGTACTACACCCCAGAGATCAAAGAGATCCTTGACAGGCACCACAAGGTATTTGGGTCGATTCCTCCAGGTGTTCCACCAGACAGGGGGTTTGAGCACATCATTGAACTAGAGGCAGGGGCTAAACCAGTCATCACCACACCATATAGGCATCCAAGGAAGTATAAAGATGGGACAGAGAAGGCCATCAGGGAGCTTCTAGACATGGGAAACATCAGGCCAAGCTCTAGCCCTTTTACTTCTTCAGTAGTCTTGGTCAGAAAGAAAGATGGGACTATGCGGATGTGCATTGACTTCCGGGCCTTGAATAAAAAGACGATAAAAAATAGGTACCCTATACCTAGGATTGATGAGTTGCTAGACGAACTGCATGGAGCTGTCTACTTCACAAAGATTGACCTTCATTCTGGCTACCATCAATTCAAGATGAGGGAGGAGGATATCTCAAAAACAACTTTTAGGTGTCATTACGACCATTATGAGTTCTTGGTAATGCCCTTCGGGTTAACCAATGCCCCAACCACGTTTCAATCTTGCATGAACCATGTGTTCAACAAACAACTGAGGAAACACTTGCTAGTATTCTTTGATGACTTGCTCATTTACAACAAAACGTGGGAGGAACACCTTCGGCATGTGGACCAAATCCTATTGATCATGGAGGAACAGTCATTGTATGCTAAGGAATCCAAGTGTGAGTTTGGGATGACAGAGGTACTCTACTTGGGACACATCATCGGAGCAAAAGGGGCATAGGTACATCAAGAGAAAATAACAGCCATTGTGGAGTGGCCTACTCGTAAGACACTCACAGAGTTAAGGGGATTCCTAGGCATATGCACGTACTACAATAAATTTGTCAAGGGGTTTTCTCAACTGTGTGCACCCTTGACCGATTTAACTAAAAAGGGGGCCTTCAAATGGAGTGAAGAAGCTCAAGCCAAGATGAAGAAAATGAAAAAGGTGATGAGCACATGCCCAGTCCTAGCCCTTCCATATTTCGGCCTGCCTTTCACCTTGGAGTGTGATGCCTTAGGGGAAGGTATAGGGGCCGTACTGATGCAGAATAGGCACCCTCTTGCCTATGAAAGCCGAAAACTCAGGGGTCCTGAACTGCTTTACAACATTTATGACAAAGAAATGCTGGCTATCATGGATGCACTAGCCAAATTTCAGAAATATTTGGTAGGTGCACGGTTTGTGGTGAAATCAGATCATAACAGTCTTAAATACCTATTGGAGCAGAAGGATTTGAATGAAAAGTAGAAAAAATGGGTGAGCAAAATACAGGCCTACGACTTTGACATTGAATTTGTCAAAGGTAAGAACAACGCAGTGGCTGATGCATTATCTCGGAGGCCATCCATTTTCGCCATGACAGGTATGTCAGTTGACTGGAAGGACCACTTGGTGGTGGAATATGCAAAGGATCAGTTTGCTTGTCAGCTATTGGATGGACAGATACAGGATGATAACTTTAGGATCGTGAAGGACCTCATCTATTACAAGGGTCGAATTTTCTTGGTTCCTAGATCGGCTTTCAAAGCCAAGGTATTACATGCATGTCATAACTCACCAGTGGTAGGGCACCAAGGGATTAGTAATACGTACAGATAGGTGAGAGAGAGGTTCTCATGGAAGGGCCTCAAGGAAGATGTGATTAAGCGTGTCAAAGAGTGCACTACATGCTAAGAGAACAGGAATGATCACACTCACCCAGCATGACTATTGCAACCCTTGTCCATTTGAGAACACAAGTGGGAAAGCATATCCATGGATTTCATCACCGGCTTTCCCAGAGCGCAGGGGAAGGCTTGCATTTTCATAGTAGTGGACAGGTTGACGAAGTTTGCACACTTCTTCTCCATAGCCACAGACTTCAGCGCAACACAGGTGGCCGAACTATTTTTCAAAGAGGTCTTCAGGTTGCACGGCCTACCAAAGACCATTATTAGTGACAGGGATAGCAGGTTCATGAGTACGTTTTGGCAGAAGTTGTTCAAATTAGTTGGCACGACATTGACCCCTAGTACCAGCTATCATCTTCAGACAGATGGTCAAACCAAAATAATCAACAAATGGGTGGAAGGATACCTTAGAAATTACGTAGTAGGACAACAGAAAGAGTGGGTCAGATGGTTGCACTTGGGAGAATACTGCTACAACACCACCCATCATGTATCCATAGGCATGACACGATTCAGAGCCTTATACAACTATGATCCAATCTCCTTTGTGGGATAGCAGGGCACCAATGGTACAGGATTGGGTACAATAGAGCCAATACATCCTCTGAGAGTTGAAGGATCATCTACAGAGAGCACATAACCAGCAGAAGGTCCAAGCAGACAAGCACAGAGTGGAGCGTACTTTTGAGGTTGGTGACTTAGTCTGTCTAAGACTCCAACCCTATAGGCAGGCTTCTATAAAAAGAAGTGGAGAAGAAAAGATACAACCACGCTTCTTTGGGCCCTACATGATTAACAAAAGGGTAGGGGCCATAGCTTATGAGCTAGAGCTTCCACAGGGCAACCAAATACACAACGTCTTCCATGTATCCTGCCTGAAGAAAGCCATCGGCCAACACATCATTCCCATTGAGACACTACCTCCCATGGACAGAGAAGGACAAATTGTGTTGATTCTGGAAGAGATACTGGAGGTTCGAGAGAAAAGGCTCCAGAAGAGAAGCATCAAGGAGTATTTGATTAGGTGGAAAGATCTACCCATTGAGGATGCCACGTGGGAGAATGAACAGATGGTACATGAGACAGTTTTAGAATTGCTTGAGGACAAGTGATTTCAAGCAGGAGAGACTGTAATGTCCCCCACCTCTTGATGAAGAGGTTTGGAAGACTTAGTGGTCTAGGTGTCCCCACTAGGCCATAGTCTCACACTAAGGGGAAGGGTCAACCAAACTAAGGCTATATTCTTAAGTTGAATTGATAAAAAGGTGAAAAAGAATTAAAATATAACTCAATGAATAAATAGAAGTGCTGGAGGTTGAGTTAGGGTTAACTCTAGGAGTTAACTTAACTCAACAGGAAAATAGAAGAAAAAGTATAAAGAGAAGGCTAGGGCACACCTCTTATTCATTATGGATTTTGGTAATTGCTTGTTATTGCTCTTGAGCATACAGTTTGAGGGTTTTGTTGTTACAAACCCTTGTGAACAACTCAGTGGTGAAAGACCCACTCACCTTGTTCCAATCTTGGTATCAGGGATGAAATACTCCATCCACACCATTCTACATTCATCACAAATCCACCCATCGATTCAGGAGAACAATAGGGTTGTATTGTTCAGAGATTTCCAGCAGGGGCACACCATATATTGAAGAAGGGTTTGATCCAGCCAATCAGGAGAGCTTGGGGGTATTTCGACACTTGGGTTCTATTTGCAGGTCCTTGACCAACATTTTGGAGGCTTTCTTGAAGAGTTATCACCATTAGATCTTCTGTTACAGATTAGGATGACCTGAAGGCAAGGAGGACGTCTTGTGATTCAATATTTCTTAGATCTAGGGAGTTCTACCTAGAATATGGACCTAAAACTTCTCCTAAGGGGTTATCACAGCCCGATCTATCATCCTAGAGAGTTTCAGAGGTTTTGGAGGTGTCCCTCATACAAAACAAATTATTGAGCTATTCAAGGCTTCAGGAGGGCGCAGGTTGCATTAGGGATTCAACCATTGGAGGAGGAGGATTGAGTATTGGAGCTTCAGACTTTCGGGAGGAGTTTCCCTGGTTCCGATCTACATTTTGGTGGAGTTTGGCAGGTTTTGGGCATCTTCTTTAGCAGGGCCGAAATATTGGTCCCTTATCATCCAGCAGGACATACCAGCAGCCCCGACGGGTTGGGCGTTCACTTGTTGTTGGCACCTTGGGTCTTCACATTGTATTAAGCCTTTGGAGGCTTATTTTGTATTGATGGGAGCATTTTTTAGCAGCTCGTATCACCTATCTATTGGAGCCATCTGAGGACTATTCCAGATTTTCTCTATATTGTAGCAGGTTCATGCTTTTTCATAATAAAGGTCAGATCTATGCTTGTGTTTTCCACATCTTGAATATTGTTGTGATCTTGCATGTATTGAGTAGCTCTTATATGAACCTTGATTGAATAACTGAAACAAACCCAAGGACGAAACATCAATAGCTACCTGCACACCAAATAATCAATAAACACATCAATGGTAGTTAGTGGTTTCAAGCAAAAAAATTGGCTTGGGATCATTACAATAGCAAACATTTATAACAACAATAATAAAGTTAGAGATCTAGTCTAAGTTAGTGCTAGACTTAGTTAGCATAGGCTTGAGAGAATAAGGTTTGAGTGTCTGATCAATCTTCCAACAAGAGAGAAGTGAGAACTAGTGCCTTTTAGGGTTTATGGAGTCAATTATATCAGCACGATATCTTGGAGAAATAACAATGATTATACTTGTCTAAGAGAAGAAAAGGTGAAAGCTTGAGGAGTAGTACCTTAAGTCCTCGAGTACCAAGCCCTTAAGAGAAGGTTCAACTAGGGTGTAAGAACTTCTAGGCCCTAGCGATTTCTCCTATCCTTAGACTCTTGAAATATATTTAATGCTCTAAGAACTAGAAAAATCTTCTAAAGTGCTTTCACTTTAGGGCTCTAGAAGTTTGTCCAGACAAGATCTTCTAAGGAAAGACTACCAAAACAAAGAGCAAGAAAGAAACACCTTATGCTTCTTACTCCTAGGGTATTTTTGAGTAAGCAATTTAATAATCTTAAATATGAACAAGTAAACATACAATAAACATTTATCATGAAATGAAAATTGCATATTTACTTACTTCACTAAGAATAATCAAGCATAAAAACCCTAGATTTGCCAAAATTCCACCAAGAAATGATCCGAAATGCATCCAAACAAGTCTCCAAGCAAGTTCGCCCCAAAATTTCAGCCAAGTACTCCAAAAAGGGTCACAATTTCATTCCCCCTGTTGTGAGAGGTGATTTATGATGTAAAAATGAAATTATCCAGCCATATTTATATGGGAAATCCTGGTTAATTTACCCAAAAGTTGTGTCTTTTCTCAAAACATAGCCTACATGTCAATTTGGCTCTTAAAATTTAAAATTAAATTATTTTCACAAAATTAAACCCTAAGAGGGTGATATCATCCTTCCTAGGGTGACGTTAGGCCTTCTCTATGAAGCGTTGAGGTCATCTAGCAAAACGTTGGGCCTCCAAAGGCCCTCCTCCATGCCACACGTTTCAAAACTACAACCCAACATCTCTCAATGTCAAACCCTAGCCCTGGTGACATCATGGGGCTACTAGGGTGATGTCCAAGGTCTCCAAAACCAACGTCCAAGTGGGAAGGGTTGCCCCTCATCGTCTAGGCCTGCCAGGGTGCCTCCAAAGGCAATGCCCTCTTCCTTCACTATGCAAACTAGATGCCACTGTCTTGCCCCAAGCCTGGGGTCTCAGCATTCATCCCTGGGCTTCAAGCCCTCATGAAGGTTTGAACTGGTCATATCCTCATGAATACCTATCCAACGGGTAAGGTCCTGCCAAGATAAACAGTTACGCCCTCCAGGGGTCCATGAGTCGCAAGTATCATTGGAAGTAAATCACATCCAATAATCAAACCACTCGAACATGTGCATCAAACCACCCTAATCCAAACAAATGCTCAAAGATGTTATACAACTTGCCAAATTTAGGTTTGGAAAGGATCTCAAGATGTCATATTGGGTAAATAACCCTTAGTTTTAGGGTGTTTCCTAGGTGGAACAAATCCTAGCCATGTGTGCATGTGATATGATATGGGGTAAACTATTGGGCATGGGGTTCATGACATACAAGGGTTTGTATTGTCTTACTTATGGGTTCCTTTATAGAGGGTGAATAGTCCTTTGTCCATGATGCAAATCTTTCCAAGCCCACTTATTGATTTTTTCTTCATCCTTTTTATTCTTTTATGTTTCAAGGAACTAGGTGGAGGCCATTGTCCTGGCTTGGTATCCAGGTATGACAGTGTCATTCACAAATACTTTGAGGAAGTGAGAAGCTTGGCTCGTGATGAGACCCCCTTTCCCTCAGTCATGCAATTGAGAGCCACTACCCTAGTTTGGTGACCAGATGATGGTAATGTCATACCGCTAAGCACCTATGATCATGATAGTTTGGCTCATGATGAGACCTCTTATCCCCCAACTAACACCCCGAGTGATTATTTTTG
>JASDQU010258223.1:0-15817 GCA_032191745.1 Picea mariana | reverse complement strand
ACTAGGTACTGAACCGCCACTCCGAGGTGAAGTGTCAGAAACAATATCTGTACCTTGCCCTGCATCATCAACGTTAGCCTTTGTTGTTTTCCGTGAAGCCATAACTGAAGCTTGCGTTTTCACTCTTCTGCGATAAACCTGCGTATACATGCAGAAAATAGTTCACTCGGAAAATGACGAGCTCTGCGCACTTATGAGAATGAATAATGAAACGTAAATCCTGCATATATTTGAAAATTTTGTACTTTCAAAATAAGTCTGTCAAATCGCAATTAGAAACAAATTTATTTCATAAAATTCGATCTTATTTTTTGTGGATTCACCCTAATTTACCATTAATGTCATCAATGTTTAGTGGCTCACCAATCAATCGGAGTATGGAGAGCAAAAAGTTACCTCGGGAAATGTGCAAGCCTCGATGCGCGGGACATATCTTGCTTTATTTTAAAATATTCAAACTTAGCAATGTTAACCATTTTCTCGCTTATCGCTGCATCGTGGATTTCCTTTCAACAATTTGAGTCTTTAACTCGCGAGACTACGAGTGCCGATTTGGCTTAATTAACGATAATCGTGATTTCAGGGATGATTAATTTCCTAATCATTTAAATCACCGTATCGCGACTCGGAACTTCGAAGATAAAATTTTGGAAGATTAGTATGCCGAGTCACGAAACTGCGAGCTAGCGATAATTAAGACTTGATTAAGATTAAGAAAATTTTTGATTAGGTGATTAATTAATCATACTATAATCACCTCGTGGTTTCGTGAGTCGGAGTTTTAAACACCATGATTTTCGAAAAGATAGCGCCGAGAACCATTTTAACCATAGTTATCTTTTTTCTTTTAATCTTTGACCAGGGTTAACTCACAAGTACCTCGCGTTCTCGGCTCTCGGGACTGTGAAAAAGAAAAATTGGGTTTTACGAACGCCAAGGCACGAAACCCTGACAACGCCAAATCAAAAGTTAAAAGATTTTACCCAAGTTAATGCTTCGGGCGAAAAATGAAAATGACTTCGTCGCTTCGTGACTCGGGACGTATGAACTCAAGGATTAAAGTATCCGACTTGTGAGATCCAGAGATAAAGCAAAAAAGATCAAACTTATTACAAAAGAGGACTCATTTTAAAGGGAGAAAAAGAATTGCTACTCTTTTGACAAGGTTATAAGATTTTTTCAAAGTTTCGGGGGGAGGGAAAAACAAAAGGTCATCAATGTTTTCAAATATCAAAAACTAAAAATTGTGAAAGGTAAAAATAAACAAGGGTGGCTCCAACAGAAGATATGGAGGAGATAACCAAGGAATGGTCAGCTGAATTCCTTGTACCAGTTGGAGATGCAGAAATCTTCAACCTCGACCTCATCGGAAGTCCTGTGGTCACCAGGACTAAGTGTGATGGACCGAGTAGCGCTAAAAAAAATAAAAAAAAGGAATAAGCTCAAGAGACAAACAACGCATTGGAGGAAACTACATCTGACTCACCTAGAGGAGGAGTAGGTGATGAAGTAAACCAAGAAGAAGAATGGGAAGAAGACAAGCAAGAAAAGGGTGAAGTGACACCACCAAAATATCCCCTTATAGAGGCCAAGACATCAAAGAAAAGGAAGGTTTATCCAAAGAAACCCACAGCGTAGAAGAAGTCACAAGCCAATAAGCCTCAGTCATAGAATGTGCTCATAGTGGATGATATTGACCTCATCATCGCAATTGTATTAGATGCTTCAAAGGATATTTTGTAGTAAAATGAAGCAAAGCAAGAGACAATGTATGACAGAATCGAGGCAGAGCTGAAGGGGGTACAACAATATCTCTATTCGATCCGTGCAGTGTCTATTGCGCCGTCATCATCAAAATCTCTAGAGTTGGGGGATGAGCCCACCCAAATGTGAAGGATAGCAGATGCTACAGAATCTCACCTTCGTCGAGTATAGGAAGAAAAAGAGCAAGCCACAGAGGCCTTGAAGAAAGAAAATGAGGAAGACCTAGAGAAACGTCGGGTTGTGCAACAAGAGAAAGATGACCTTAGAGAAAAGTTTGAAGAAGATAGAGAGCAGATCTAAAGAGAAAAAGACCAGCTTCTCGCGGAGCATATGGGGGTTAGAGAGGTAGAAACTAGAGAAATTCACTCTGTGTTAGGATTGGTTTAGATTAAATAAGAGACAACTGAGAGCCATTTGGGGAAGCTTGTTGAGGCCATTCAGCAACTTCAAGAAAGAGTAGCTGAGTTAGAACTTCAAGCAGTTCCGAGCACTCCACAAGAAGTGAAAGATCAAAGGGAAGAAACTGGCAGGAGCATAGTCAAAAGAATCAAGGCATTGGATTTAGAATGTAATAAATTAAGTAACCGCAATGCATAAACTTATGAGTGCCTTGCACAAGACCCAGAGTTGAGGATATTGGAGGAAAATCTCTAGGAAGTGAAGAAACAGGCATCGACAGTGCAAGCAAAGATAAAGAAGCTTACAACCATTGAGAATATTAAGAGATCATAGGAGCAGTGCGTAGTTTATCAATAGGTCACTGTTATCTAGAGAAAAGTGATGGAGGTGAAATAGCGACTCCAACCAGTGTAGGATGAAGCCTACACCCTATTTGAAGAAATCGAGGGATAAGGATCACAGTTGGAATAGGTGGTCATAGCAGTGGAACAATGCCTGGATGGACCTGTCACTAAGAAATTCATTCAGGAGTTCATCCAGCAGAAGGATCTAGAAAAGAAACAAGTTGAGGCAGCTCAAGCTAAGCTCGAGGCCTTCAAAGCAGGGTTGCCCTGATCAGAGTGACTAGGGGCAAGTCACAAGTGAGTGTTGGGGGCCTGTTGTCCCTTGACCAAGTTTTGTGGAAACGTTGGTCGTGTTTAACCATTTTTGGGACTTCGACAGGCTGGTCGAAGATGGAGGGCCCAGGTGAAGTGGAGATCGCGGGATCTCTCCCTTTTTGAGAGATTTTTGGGTTTTAGGTTTTATGTAACGGGTATGGGATGTCATCCCATGGGTTTACCCATTTTTAGGCCCTTTTTGTAATATATAAATAAGTACCTAGGTGATGTAAGAAAGAGTTGATGGCTTAGTGATAATATTAGCTATGTGCAAGGAGATGTGTTAAGGCTTGCATAGCTAAGTAAAAATGTTTTGTAAGTTCTTTGTGTACAGACTATGTAAGGGTTTGTGCTTTTCTAACTCTGGGAAGGAGGATCTGGTGAGGTGCGCGTAGATCTCTTGTCCTATGTAGATTTGGCTTTGTAGCTTGGTGCTTGTAAGGAGATTGAAGAGACTAATAAAGAAGAGAAGAAGAGTTGGTGGGTGTAGACCCACACTAGGGTGAACCACATATATCCTGTGTCAATGTGCTCTGTGCTATGTTATTTATGTTGTTTATGTATTTAATTTCTTAATCCATTGATTCTTAGTGCTTTATATATGAATGAATGCTAGATCTACTCTGCTGCTATGTGATAATGATTAGATGTACTTAGATCTTGATTAATATTGCGTTGTTATGTAATCAGGGTTTGACCTGCAATGTGAATAAGGGTTAAAGGATAATGACTATTAATTGCTAAGTGTTATGTTAAGTATTGTGATCACAGATCTGTGTCCCAGCTAGGTTGCAGAAACCTAAGTCCTGCAACCCCCCCAAACTCTACCTCGGGTGAGACTTCATCTGCTTCGCAGGTGTTGCTGAAAGGGATGGTAGTTAGGGTTTTGTTGGTGCATTGTTGAAGTGTTGAACCCTGGGTCTACCCCTGTGCCAACAATGGATGACAAAAAATATACCTCATGGTATACATTCAACATGGGTTCAACACCAATTGATTGGAGTATTAAGAATCAACCTTCCACTTTAGTTTCCACGGTAGAATCAGAGTATGAAATAGCAACTACAAAACTTGTGAAGCAGTGTGGTTAAGAATAATTTTGGAGGATCTAAATGACCAACAAGAACAACCCACACTGTTGATTTATGATAATCAAAGTTTTATTCAAATGACTAAGAACCCATTTTTCACAATCAAACCAAACATATTGATATATAGTATCATTTTGTTCGATATTTTGTTCAACAAGGTGTTATCAAGATTACTTATTGAAAAATAGAAGATAGGTTTATTTTTACGAAGGCACTACCAAAGGAAAAGTTCTACAAATTTAGAGATGATCTTTTAATCCTTCCAAATGATCATTATGGGGGAGAAATGTTGGGTTAATGATTCATTTGTACTATTCTTGGTCCAATTTTTTTTAGTATGGTTATCTATCAAATATTTATTTTGAGATAGAGATAATATTATTTGAGTGAATTGTGGGGAGATTCTTGAGTGATTATAGGATTTGATTGTTTCATGTGATAAATCTTGCACATGTATAAATATATGTATTGGTAATGAGAATGTTTGAGTTGGTGTGTGTGGTATTGCTAAATATTTTATGTTTCTCCATTAATGTTGGTCTTATAATTCTTTCATGGTCAAGGCCTTAATACCAATACCTAGTTCTAAACCACTTGAATGGTGTCAATATTCCCACTTAAGGGTGAAGATATTCTTAGGAGCTCATTTGTGTTGGTTTGAGGTGTTTTTTTTTCCTTCGATGTATGAAATATTCCTTAAGGGCCTAAGGCCTATGCTTCTCCATCAATCATGTTGAGGGCCTTGTGACCCATACCTTGCACTCTAAAACTCATAATCCCCACTTGGAGGCCAAAATATACCCTTGGAAGGTCATGTGTTTTGGTCTCAGGATTTTGGATAGTGTTAGGGCCTAAGGATTATATTTTCACCCAATTATGTTCAGGGCCCACATACCCATACCTATTATTTAAACCTGATAATACTTCCAATATCCCCACTCACAGGCCAAGTACATTCTCAAGAGGTTATGTGTGATGGATTAAGGAATCCTTATTAAACTTGGATTCTTAAAATATACCTTTAGGGGATTAGATCTAGGTTTCCTCCCTTAACCATGTCTAGGACAACAAACTCATATTTAGTATAAAAAAAACCCTAATGGAATCCATATCCTTACTCATAGGTAAGGATGACCTAATTAAGAGGTATTGTGTGGTAGTTCAAGGTGTTTTCATGTCCATGGATTCCTATTAGCTTCCTTTAGCATCCAATCCTATGGTTTCTTCACTTGACCATGTTGAATGCCTCCTAGTTCCTAAAATATCCTAATGGAATGCATATCTGCATTCAAAAGACAAGGATACCCTTAGAAGATCCTATTTGGTAGTTCGAGTAATCACTCTTAACCCCAGATGCCTAAAACCTTCCTTTAGGGCCTGAGTCTCATGATTCCTCCTACAACTATGTCCAAGGCTCTAAGACCCATACCTAGTGATGAAAACCTCTTAATGTCACTCATATCCCCACTCATATGCCAAGGATATCCTTGGGATTTCATGTGTGGTGTTTCAAAGCTTCGTTTAGGGCCTAAGGCCCAAGTTTCCTCCCCTAACTCTATCAAAAACCATGAGACCCATACATAATAGTCAAAACCTCCTATTGTTGTTGACATCCTTAAATGTTAAGGATACCAAAATAGGTCATGTGTAATTATTTAAGGTGTTTTTCTTAGCCTTGGATGCCCAAAATATTCTATTAGGTCATAATTCTTGTTTTTTCTCCCTTAAACTTGTTAAGGGCCTTGATCCTTGAGACCCATGTCTAGTGCTTAAAACATTTTAATGACACTGATACCCCCACTCTTAAACTAAGGATACCCTTAAGAGTTCCTAGGTGGTGGTTTGATGTATCTTTCTTAATCCTAGATGCCTAGAGGCTTCCTTTAAGGCCCAAGGCTTGAGTTTCCTCCCTTAATAATGTCTATGGCCCTAAGACATATACACAATGCTATTTCGTCCCAATTAACCTTATACACATATTCTAAGACCATGGATCCTCTCTAGAGGTCATTTGTGTTGGTTCAACACATCATTCTTGTCTCTATATGCTTATAATCTTCCTTTAGTGCTTGAGGCATAATTTTCTTCCCTCAACCATGTCGAGGGCCACTAGTCTTATTACTAGTGACCAAAACCTAGTAATGGTGTCAATGTCCACACATGGAGGCTAAGAATTCCCTTTATAAGACATGTGTTGTAACCTTTGAGGTGTCTCTCTTGGTCCTAGATTCCTAGAAGCTTCTTTTAGGAACTAAGATATAGGTTTTCTCTATTTAACATGTCCATGTATTTGAGAGCCATACCTAGTTCTCAAAACCTAATAATAAAAATGATATCCATATACCAATTTACTAAAATCAATAAAAATATTCCTAATCAAAAAATTAAATTTCAATTCAAATCACTTTTATTTTTTATAACCAAAACAAAACTTTATAGTAAGTCAAAAAGCAATGCAATGAAGCTAGCAACAATACATGTTCTTCTGATTCACCATTTTCCCACATGACTATACATTGATCAAAGAATACAACCAATATCTTGGTATTCCTATCAAAATAGTAATTCTAGGTTGGCTTACAGGTGGCCAACCTTACATAGGTACCCAAAAAATAGAAAACCTTATAATACATATTACAGATGATACTTAAAGGAACTTCCTTATACTTGTTTCCCCTCATTAGAATGGGGTTATTTCCTTCAATTTCCATAGGTTCTTGAGGCTATTGGATTAATTCTTAGTCCTTATGGATTTCATTCTCTGATTATTAGAGGCCATTGAGGGATTTTCCACCTGCTGAGAGAGAGAGTCAATTTGCAAATTTTATTGTTTTCTAGCTCCTAGGAATCAATTTTTTTATTTTGAAGCAAGAAAATTATCATGATGTTGGCATTATAAGAGGAGAAATATTACTCCAATTCATAAATATTCAATGTAATCACTAGCAATGTACTACTATTAGCATATAAAATATCCCCATGTCTACAAAATATTCATCGAAATTAGGATAGTTGGTTGTCATTGATGTCAACCCTTGGATATTGATTTCAACCCTTGGAGAAGTCCAGAAGCCCTAGAGATATGGTTGATATTGAAGGTGATTTATTTGTCATTGATGGAGTGGTTGATGTTGGAAAATGTCATGGGTGCATTTAATGAAGTCTACATTAAGCCCTGAAGGTGTGGTTATGGTACCCAAAGTTGGTTGAGGAATATGGACATGAAGGATAGTGAAACTGTAGGTAATACACTCATATATGGATATTTCTTATATTGTTATTTCCGGTGATAGGTGGTACGCCATGTGGTTCCTCATGGTTGAGGAGTTATGGCATTGTGAAGCTAGAAGCCCCAAATAATGGTAAAGAAGCCCCTAGTTGGTTACAAGTGAATTAATGAATGGGTAAAGTGGTTGTAACAAGAAATTCAAGAAGCCCTAAGAATAAGGAAAGAGATTACCCAAAAAAAGTATACTTACACATCATGATACATTCATTTTACACACACACTTACTTGTCAATGTTATGGTCTAGTATTTTTCTCTAGTGGCGAATTTGAGGTTGAGTCCAAGGCAATGAAGAAAGTGAGAAGGAAGATAAATATTTTAAGAGCTGTAGACAGTGTATATTTTTGATAAACCCTAATTAGTTTGTCCCTCGTGGGTCAGGCATAGGGTGTTATGTGAGGCACCCTTGTGGGTTTCCTAGGGCACGTTACATGAGGCCCCATGTGACAAATAGTCTTCATCCCACGAGGACAAGACAAAAGTGGAGGTGGATGTTTGCTTCTGGTTGTTGAAGGTTGTGGTGTTGCTACAAGTCTATGTATCAGAATCAGAGGCACTGAATCAAATACATATGTAAAAGGTATGTTATTCGATGTGTTAAGAGGTTTCATCTTGGTGATATTGTAGAACATGCTTGAGGAAATACATTGTGAGATTTGTTACATTCCTTGAGGCACATATTGGATATATGATTCATGTTCTTGAGGTATATCTGTTAAGATACATTTCTGGTGCATATCTTGGTTATACTAGTACACGGTTTGAAGTACATCTTGGTTATATATGTGATGTTCATAACTTAGGTATATTGTTGAGGAATATGGTACATGTATGAGGCACATTCTTGGTGCATGATGTGAGGCATATTCTTGGTACATGTCTTGGTGATGTTGGTACTTGATTGAGGTACTAATGTACATGGTCGGTACATGGTATGGTACAAGACTGATACTTTGTATGGTATAAGACTAATACTTTGTATGGTACATAGTTGATGGTTGAGGCATATGGTATATGTTATGGTACATGGTTGATGCATGGTTTGGTACATGTGTTGGTGCATGGTTGATGCATGGTTTGGAATAGTTGTTATGTATGGTTGATGCATGGTTTGGTACAGGTATTGGTGCATGGTTGATGCACTTGTTGTGCTACAGGTTGTGGTACATGTTTTATGGTACAAGTTATAGGTTGATGGTAGACCTATGATCATCATGTCAGATAGATTTGGAAGAAGAATATTGTGAAGAATTCATAGTAGACCTTAAAGAGGAGTTAATAAACGCTTTAGAAGAATTGATGAAATAAAGGAAGAAGAACAAGTCTCTTGAGGAACAATTAGTCAAGAATAATTCTCAATAAATTTTTGAACAATCCCAACAGGTCATCATGAAACTGAAATCTTAGCTAGAAAAATCCAGAAATATTGAAGAAACATACAAAATTCATATGGAAGAAAAGTAGTGTTTGAAAGCTGAAATAGCAATGTTTGGAAGATGAAAGAAAGGAAGAAAATAAGAGAGAGAATATTTTGATAAATCATCTCAAGGAAATATATGAGGACTTAAATAAACTTGAAGAAGAATTTGATCAAGAAGAAATAAGACTTGAAAAGGAAATCATCTCCTTGAATATCCAACTTGAAGAAGTAAAGCGAATAGAAGAAGTCATGAATACTTAGATGATGAAGAAAGAAGAAGAGGTTGAGAATATTGAAGAAGAAGTAGTCACACTGAGAGCCAAAATCGTCAAGCTCAGCAAGAACGTTGAAGAGACAAAAACATCCATAGTAGAGAATGTTGAAGAGAAGCATTCTAGGTTGCCAAAAAACAAGAATGAGGAAAGGAGTAAGGGTTATGCAAAAGTACTCAAAGGAAGGAATCATGGTCAGCCAGAATCAAAGAAAAATTATAGTGATATATCTTCAAGAAGACCCTCCACATTCAATCCATAAAGAAGTTTCAATTGATCATCCAAGAAAGGAATTAAAAAATTCTAAATCACAAAGAAGATCATTCACTCCTAGGCATGTAAATTTCATTTATGGTCATTGTTTTTATTGTACTGACTTTGGACATAAAGATTCAAATTGCAAGGCTTATGAAAGAAATGTTCAATCAAGAAATGTTTATGTGGCCCCACATAATATTGAATGTTACAAATTCCACAATTATGGTCACGTAGCTCATGATTGTAGAAGCATGATGGATACTTCCTTGAGAAAGAACACTGATATCATATATAAGAAGGTTTGGAAAAGAAAACAAGAACAAGTAAAGGAAAATCAGATGAATGAAGGACACCCAGAAGTCATACTCTCAGGATTGGAAATAGTATGATATGAAGACAAATCTACAAAGAAAAAGGAAAATGTCAGATACAAAAAGGTTTGGAGAAGAAATAAAAAACAAGAAGAACAGGTGAATAAAGAACAGGTCCCAGAGATCGCAGGATTTGTAGTAGTGCGAGAAAGAAAATAAGAGAAGGCGAATGAATAACATGCCCAAGTGATTGTAATTTTAGGAATTGTAGTGAAATATCAATCCACATGCAGAATGAAATAAGTGAGAGTTCACAAAGATGATGAGTCTACAAATGAAGAAGAATATTACACTACATCAGATAAGGTATTTTTTTGAGCCATCGGACTTGGAGACTCCAAGTAAATGTGAATATTGAACAGGGGGGAGTCAGTGTAGTAGCTACTACAGGTCAGAGGACCATCCTTAGATAAGGTTGAATTATTTGCAGAGACAGATTCAGAACAATGAGATAGCAAAAGTAAATACTGAAAGATTGATCATTTGAGAAGTAATGTTCTGATGCAGATATAATTTGCCAGTTAAATAAGCATAAGTTTATTATTGTATTCAACATATGCATTCAGGAAGGGATATCTTTAGTACAGGTTGTTCCCGATATGCAGATTTTGATTTAGAAGACTAGTGGACACATTTGATTCAATTTGAATATGGGTCAGCATAGATGATGATCAATTGCAGCCATAGATGGATCAACATTGTGGATAATTGAGTAGCAAAGGTATGGACAATTTGCAACATATGGATAGAGATGGATACTTAACAGGTATAGAAAACATGGGTTAAAGAAGATGAATAATAGTTATGGATATATATGGATACTTAGCAAGTATAGATAATATGGGTCAGAGAATATGCATAACAATGTATTTACAATTGGAATCAGTGGAATCATTTGGAATGAGTTGGTCACATAAATACAAGAAATGAAAGGCACATAAAAATAGGGAAAGAGAATCTGTCAATCATCAGAATAAAATCATGGAACAAGTATGGTCAAGTGAACATGACAAGTGAATGAAGAAATCAAGTAATGAATAATTTTTATATATATCAGAGAATTACAAGAGGAAGTGTTAACTCCCCAAATAAATCATTGGATTTTATTTGATTTTTATATGATAGGTTGAGTTCTAAATTTGATTTCAAAATTTCTATAGATAGGTTAGAGAATCTGTCATTCCAAAATAAGCTCAAAAGCAATGTTGATTTTGGTTCGGTCAAGAAAATGGCAAAATATCAGGTTTCGGTGGTTTAGGCGAGCCTCCAGCGTGCTCATTAACCACTGAAAGTGTTCATTTTCGGCAGATAAGGGGTCGAGGAAGAAGGCAAGCAACCACCGAAAAGGTTTGAACGGGAAAAAAGAAAGCTCGTGCTTTCGCATGAGCCAGATGTCAAAAATCGTTGCAATGATGAGAAATACAACCGCCGAAAACTCGCATTGTGGGAGATGATGCACATTCGTGGTGTTCATCCGAAAGGTTCGAAGCACCTGTGTCTTATCCATTGCATTGATCATTTCAAATCCACGCAGAGCGGTTATTGATAGGTATGATTGTACGGGGTTCCCTCCATTTCAGTGATAAGTACGCCAGTCATCATTACCAAGTCTTTCCTTCATCTGTAAACTCAATGAGTTACAATGAATCCCGAATATCGCTGAAGATAATCACAAGTCCGCGATCTTATCAGCAAAGCATATTTTCCAAAATTCTGATCCCACATTCTTTGGCGATTGTCGTAGTGTCTCCAAGTTCAACAGGCATCCCGAGTCAAAGAAACCTAGGCGGGTTATCAGGTAAGATCGGAAACCGTTCTCTTTCAAAGTTTCAGCAATTCAATTGCCCCCCGAAAAGCTGAAGTTTCGGCACTTCTCAGCTAGTCTGTCATCCGAGAGTGGGACGGTGTTTTAGTGAGGTCATTAATCATATGCTTTGTCATCTGATTTCACTGGTTTTTTGCATAAGTGGTATCGACTGTATTCTGACTTCCCAGAACCATTACCTCCCGAACATTTTAATCCCCCACAGTTTCAGGTACAGTCGGTATCGAGTCATGTCAAAAGTAAGTCTTGCTTTGAGGTACAAAGTGGATGGCATGTGGCATTTTGAAGATCATCCAGAGGTCACAGAGTGTTTTAAACAGGTCGGAGTTTTCACATATTGTGAGAAATTGACAGCCTTTCACCAACAAGTGGTTGAAGCATTCGCCCTCTCTTATGATGGAAGGATTGCAAAGATAGGCAGGGAGGAGTTCATTATAAATGAAGCAGCTATTGTCGAATACACAGGGTTATCCAGAACAGGGGACTGCTGTTTTAAAACCTCTTCACCTTCAAATGTTGAATTCAAGTCATATATGTTACCAGTGCATAAATCTTTGACTTGGAAGAAGGATACTTCCATGTCCTATCTTGAATCGAAGTGGCAGTCCCTGCTGAGGGCGATTTTAGTATATATCACTTGTGAGGGTCACTATAACAGGGTGATGTATTACCATTTTAAATTGCTGAACCACTTCACAGGCAGAGAACACTTAAACATACCTTACTTCTTCCATAAAACCCTGACTAAGATGGAAAAACAGGTAAAAGCACAGCCTACTAAAGTTATAAGCAGGTTATCACATCAGGGGTTGATTACCCTCCTTGTGAAAGAAGCTCTCCAGAGGAAACAAATTGAGTGGAGTTTCTTCTTGTTTTGGAATGAGTTTCAGAAAGAAAGGCCTCCAGAGATAAAAGAAAAGAAGTCTAGAAGAAGAAAAGATCCTACTCCCAAGAGTAGTCACAGGAGGAGGAAAGGAATTTCAATGCCCAGAGATTCTATTAAAACATCACCCAGCAAGAAGGGAGGAATCAAGAGGAAATTAAAGTTTGAAGATAGAAACACTGTCACGGGAAAAAAAACCCTCAACCTACCTTATAGTGACTCTGATTCAGAGAAGGGGATGGCAAAAACACAGGACAAATTGCGGATCAAACAGGATGCAAAACTGAAGATCAATATACCTCCATCAAAGCCTTCAGAAACACACAAGAAATCAGAAGCAGAAGCTTCTTCAAGCAGGCCTAAGAAAGGTAAGACAAAGAAAATCAACATGCTTCTACGAGAGATTTATGAGATGGAAGTCCTGGAGAGGGTAATCAAAAAAGCAAACACAGACCTAACCGAGAGAAATGCTGAACTATTCAAAGAGAATCAAACTCTTAAAGAAAAACATGATAAAATCAAAGATAGAAACAGAGAGTTGATTAGAGAAAATATGAAATTATACAGGCAACTCAGGATTCTGAGGCTCAAGCTAAAGGAGTTTGAAGCACCTGAAGAAAAACAAATTGGTTTGGATACTTTGGCTAATTTAGCCACAACTATAATAGATGTAATAGATTCCCCTACACAGTCAGCAAAGGTTCGTAGGTCTGTTCGAATCAGGACTACAGTATCTAAGAAAGTTTGAGTGCTAAAAGAGGATTCAGGACAGTCATTTTTTCAATTTTGAAACTCTTCAAAGATTGAATTTCGGTGGTTTAGGCGAGCCCACCGTGTGCTCATTAACTACTGAAAAGAGGCGCTTTCGGTGGATAACTCACCCAAAAATCTTCCTAGACAACCACCGAAACCCTGTGTGTCCAGAATTGAACGATTTTTTACACAGGTCATGGATTTTTGATATGAAAAGATTCTGGATATTTTCCAATGAATGTCACATGAATTATCAAGTCCATCCCAACAGTTATTTTTGGCATATTATGCAGAAAGAAGTTATTTCAAAGGTTATGGACATTTTTAATTAAAACAGAAAGCAGGACACCTAGCCACATTAGCAGTTCGACTTAATCTCTATTTGAAAGTCATCATGTAGCCTTGGGAGGCTGTTCTACACTACACCAACAATCAGTAGAGAGAGAGATTTGGGATTGACCTCATTTTGAGGAAACATCCCACTTATTTTGCAACAGATTTTGACTTGCTATTTTTAGTTGATTTGATCCATGTTTTTAGGATCAAAGAACTACTTTGTAATGCTATAAATATTAGAATAGAAGATGAACCAGAGGTTCGATTTTGGGTTCTACCATGCTGCTACTGTAATCAAAAAGACTTATTCTTATTTTATGAAAGATTTCAAGCTTCCCTCAGTTGTGTTGTCAGATTTCTCTTTCCTGTCTCTGATATCTTGTGAGTGAATGTTCTTTGTTGATGCTCATTCAATCTGTATACGACTATCATCTCATATGTTGATTGATTAAGTTGATAATCATAATATATTTCTTTAGTTATTAAACCCATTCTGCTTGTTTTATATGAGTATAATCTGGTTCAATAGCTAGTCTCTCTCCCATTTAATCAAACCTTGTCTGATTGCATGACTAGAAGGCCTTGTGAGATTTTATATTCCTAGACAGTCTTGGATACACAGTCCAGTTCTTAGATATTCATCTTGATCCACAAAAACACATCAAATATTAAGAAAATATTTCCAAAAAGAGTAGTTACCAGGCATCTCCGACTTACAGCCTAGGAGAGTTTCCTGGGGTGATAACAAATTGGCGTCGTTGTCGGGGAGAGGAGATCAAAGCTCAGCTTCTCTAGGAGACAACATAGATCTAGTTCTTGATGATAGACAAGAAGTAGACAATATTAGGTTGTACTTTTTCTATCTGGTGACTCCATTGAAATGAAGTGGCTCCTAAAAGAGCTCACACCAGGGCAAACCCAAAAGGCCCATTGACAACATCAGTTCCTGATCCAGAGAAGATCATCAGCAAGGGCAAAGCTTTACAAAGACAGGCTTCTGGATCTGCAAGCGCAATTGATTCAGGTATTCAAACTGATACTCATCCTTCCATATCTGAAAATTCTTTGGTTGAATCCCCTGCTGAAACTCATAATTCCCAGGAAATTCAAAATTCATCTCAAGTTTCTAAAGTAGAAGAACCTTCATTTTCTTCTAATATTACTGATTTTGTTCCTGAGATTGACATTTCATCCCATCCAAAAGAATTAGATACAGAATCCTCCAAACAGAAAGAAAATTCCTCTTCATCTTCTTTTGATTCATCACCTATCAAACCTTCAAAAGGTGTTTTACACACTTACACTAATCTGCCTATCCTTGAAGAAATTCTCCATGATTTTTCCTCTAAGAGTGAAGAAAATCTATCTTTGTTGCTCGGCCAGTTTTATAAAGCCTCTTATTTTCCACATACTTCTGAAACTTCTGCTCAGGGTGAAGTAAGGCAGTCATTCATTTCTAACTCAGGAAACTCATCTCCCCCAACATCTCCTACAAGTTCCTCATCTCCTCCATCATCTCCTACAAGTTCCTCGTCAGTATCAATCACCAAGACTTTCATGGCTACTCCTTTGACCAGAATGGAACAGATCTTGGCAAACAGATATGCCCCACTTGTCTTGCCAAATCCCTTGTCTGCCATGCCAACAGGTGACTACCAGAAATATATGCCAAAGTTTACAGGAGCAGGGGAGTATACAGCTGAAGAACACATTGAAGCATTTTATGCTTATGCAAAAAACATAAATATTTCAGAAGAAGATGTGTGGACTAGAGTCTTTGTTCAGAGTTTGGATGGCCAAGCCCGAAAATGGTTCAAAGAGATACCAACACATTCAATCACTGGCATCGAACAACTAGATCAAGTATTCTTGAAACATTGGGGAGAAAGAAGAGATCTGCTATACTACATTTCTGAATTTGGAAATTTGAAGAGAGGAGATGGCGAATCAGTCTCAGACTTTATCAAGAGATTCAATAAAATGTTTGGAAAAATCCCTGCTGAGATTAAACCAAGCGATTCATCGGCAAAGATCACATTTTCTGCTACCTTTGACGCATAGTTTTGTCTGATCCTTAGAGAAAGACAATCAACCACGCTTTCTTTAATGCAAGATGTTTCTCTCGAGGTTGAGTCTAACATTACAGCATCACAGAAGCTTAAAGGAAGGGCTGAGAAGAAGAAGTTTGTTGTTGAGCCCTCCTCTTCTTCTAATAGTAAAATGGAAAAAATGTCTAAGATGTTGGAAAGTCTGACATCCAAAATGTCCAAATTGAAAATCCAAAATCAGCAACCAGCAAAGGCAAAAGAACCAAATACTCTTGCCCCGAAAAATCCAAATGCTTTTCCCTACAGAAGGAATAATCCACCAGTTCAGATACTTCAAAGAGACAGAAATCCAGTTGATGATCAGAGGGTCAGACCACCTTTTCAAAATGCAGTGCTAGATGAAGAGCAACAGCCACCTCCCGATGAAATTGAGGATGCCGATGAGATAAAC
>JASDQU010258218.1:3655-15718 GCA_032191745.1 Picea mariana | reverse complement strand
TAGTAGTGTCCCCCTGAGGCATTGAAAGACCATGCAAGTTCATCCTCTGAATCCAGTAGTTGAATGTGAGGCTTAATTAACAATAATGTATATATTCCAAGGTTGATTCCTATCTGCTTCAAAACCCAATTCCTTCGCATTTAACCACCCATGTCTGCAAATTGTCGAGTGGGAAGCATCTTCAATATCATTGAGAGTACATAATCCTAACATCTAGAGTTGAGCAATGAGAGCCTCAACAAGGAGGATGTTTCCTCCACATCCAGCTATAACATATATTTTCATTCTAACTTGAGAACCTGATCCCACCTTATAGGCCAAAAACTGTCCAATTATGGGGAACACAAGTGTAATTTCCTTCCATTGATTATAAACATTGTGAATTGGCTTCTGACACCTACACTTCTAGTCCAAGTCTTTTCCAGGTGCAATTTATTTTTCAACTAAGATCATCCTCGCTAAACTATCCCAAGACAAGAAAACCCAAAGAGATTTGGTAGCCAAATCCTTCCCAAAAACAAAAATATCCTTTAATCCCCACCCTCCAAGCCCTTTGGGCCTTGAAAATTGTTTCAAGTTGACCAAGTGAGAACCTAAATATTTAGTACTTCCCTCCAAAGATAATTGAATCATAATTTCCTAATTTTGTTGAGTAATCCTTTTAGAATGTAGGCCAAAATATGCTAGTAGATTGGGATGGCTTTGATAACTATTTTAATTAGAACCAGTTTACCTTGAGATATCCACCTATTTCACTAGAAATTTATTTTCATCTCAATCTCATACAATAGCCACTTCCAATCAAAGATTCCATATTTATTTGGTTTCAGTGTGTACCCAAGATACTTAATGCCATTCACCCAAAGAACAACCCTGCCATTTCAATTTTTTCAATGAGATAATTAGCTAGTCTTTCTTCACGTGTGGAGGGATCCCATATTTCCTCCCTTCTAAGTGTGAAATTTAAATCCTCCCAAATTATCATATTATTATACTGAAGACAATTTAAAGCAACAACTTGACCCAAAAAGACTTCTTATCCTCATAGGGTCCATATAAATTGAGTAGGGACAATGAAGTATCCAACTCCTTATTGCATAATTAAGTATAGATCCTTAAGGGTAAAAACAAAACATTTGTAAGTGAATTATTTACCGAAAAAACTAGTAATAATCCCCCCAAATAATCCCTTTGAGTCCAATCCATAAAATTCCCATCTTGAAAACAATTTTACCAAATTTGCAATTATGAGGTCACATGGCCCCATCATTTCCTGAATCAACACAATATCTGAATGATCCACTTCCACTAACCTTTTCAGGGACATTTTTTTGGCCCTCCCGCCACACCCCTCATATTGGAAGAAATAATCTTCATGAGTAACCTACCTTCAGGGCAATTCCTKCTCTAAGGACCTCAAATATTAATCATTTYCTACCCTAGTTTATTTCAYGGGTAGCCCTCTCTTGGGCATGTTGGAGAGAGTATTTACACCTTGATTTTGTATACCCCAATTCCCCTTGCATATAAAACCCTAATCCCCCCTTGTCTCTAGTGTTAGAAAAGTGGGTGTGCTCATTTAACCATAGACAATATAACAATATTGTCACCCAACCATAGGGMAAAAGGCCACCCCCGAGCACCTTAACCTTGACAGAGAGAATAATTCTGGTAGCAAATCAATAGCMAACCAAGGCTATCACACCAAGAAAAGATAACCAAATACTAAGCATAAASTCCAAGCCARAAACTAAAATACAAGTTGCAACAGCTATAGCTCCTCTCCAAACTTGTGCACAACTRGCCTTATGCAGTTGTGAGTGAGTGAGTCACAAATAATCTCTAGCGCCCTCTATTTATACTGCTCCTTCTTAGCTGTCTGGGTCGACCTCTCTTCCTAGGGGATAAAAACTAAATATTAATTATTCTCTTTAGCCGACTTGTCTTCTAGGGTTATTATGAAGGCTTTAGGGTTTCTCTTGCTTCCCAAAATATTCTAGTCTTGTCAAAGGTTACAAGTGGATGTTAATACCTCCAAAAACTACCATAATATCAACACTCCCTCCTATATAAGGAGGTATAAAAGGAAACGGTCTTGAGAAAAAAATAGACCATTCAACCGGTAACATCAACATAGCCACATAGGCTATCTTATGATCAAATCACGAGCACCATCATCACTATCCAACTAGATAGTATCCATGAAAATCAGAACAGTTCCATCCAATAGAACACTATTGTGTCTATTCATAGTAGTATACGACTACTATCCAATGGTACACAACCACTCTCAGTAGCACACTGCTACTAACCAGTGACCTACAATCACTATTAGTGGACCATATCCACCACAATAGCATACAACTATTGTCCAGAGACATACAATCTCTACAACAATCATATCATCTGATATCAATGTGCATAAACAATATCATGATACAAACTGAGTCATCTGGGCCATTCTTCTACTCACATCTGTGATATCTAGAAGAGAATCTGCCCTCAAAAAATAAAACATTAGCCATGGGATATCTGGACTATTCTTCCCAACCATAGAAGAATAATTGTCCCTGATTTCTGAACCTAGACTATTCACCTAACTAGGCCATTCCTCCAACACTAATCATAGTGCAACCTGGAGAGAATGAGTCTACCCTAGGGAATGCATGTCCCTTATTGTTGAACCTGGACCATTCACCTAACTGGGCCATTCCTCTGGCACTAATCATAGTGCAACTTGGAGAGAATGAGTTTTCCCTATGGAATGTCTGTCTGGACCATTTCCTAAGGGAATGACCATCCTGCACCAACCTCCAAAATGGACCATTCTTCGAAACCACTCACAACTGTGAACTTTGAAAGAATGAATTCCTGGCAAGGTGGACCATTCTACTTGACCACTAATTAGAGTGACTGCCAAGAAGAATGATTTTCCTAGACCATTCCCCCACACTGGCCACAAGGGGAATCGTTGTCTATGGTACATCAACAATCTATCAGACCATTTTCATTAAGAAAATGACTGTCCGATCTGAACCATTTTCCAAACTGGAAAATGCATGTCCATTAGAAATCTTGAACCACTTTCTGGATTGGAAAATAACTGCCCAACCTGGACCATTTTCCAAACTAGAGAATGATTGCCCATGAATCAATAATATCTATCAATGCTTCCTCCCAACCTGGGGAGCCATCTCTTCCCTTTTAGCTAAGGGAATTATCTCCATGAGCCCCATCTTGTCCCTTAAGTACGCAAACTTTATCTTGGACAAAGGCTTTGTCAGAATATATGCTACCTGATCATCTGTGGAGATATAATGGAGTTTCACTTCTCCTTCCTAGACTTTATCATAAATAAAGTAGTATTTTATCTCAATGTGTTTCGATCAGTCATGAAACACTAGGTATTATGATATCCTTATACAACTTTGATTGTCACTGTATATTATGATTGAATCTGGTACCTGATCAAATAATCTAGAAATCAGCGTCCTCAGCCATACTTCTTCGATACATGCCTCACATGCCATGATATATTCTAGTTCTGTTGTGTTGAGTGCAACAAAATTTTGTTTCCTGCTGGCCCATGATATCATAGCAGAGCCCAAACTGAAACACATCCTTGAAGTACTCCTTTTGTCTTCTGCACTCCCTGCCCAATCTGAATCTGTGAATCCATGAAGTTGTATATCACTGAATGAGGTGTATCTTAAACCATAGTTTAGTGTCCCATGAATATATCTTAGAACATGCTTTGCAACTATCCAATGCTCATGTCTAGGTTCCACCTGGAACTGTCTTAAGGTGTTTACAACAAAACAAATATATGGCCGAGTATTTACTAAATACATCAATGAAAAAATCAATTGTTGATATAGGGACAAGTCTACTAGRTYAKAATCTGAGTCTCTTACTTTTCTTATATTTGTGGTCATAGGAGTGGCCATGGATTTTCAATCCATCATTCMAAATTTATGAAGAATTTTCACTGCATACTTTCCTTGTCCAAGGAATATTTCACCACGCTTCTACCATACTTCTAATCCCAAGTAATAGTGCATGAGAGCAAGATCTTTCATATCGAACTCAAAAGCTAGTTCCTTCTTACACTGGGTGATGAGAGACATTGYACCTGTCAATAATAAGTCATCAACATATAGTAGTAGAATTACAGGTGCATTGTTCACAACCTTGTAGTAGGGATTTGGATCTACATGAMTCTTAGAGAAACCAAGTCTTATTAAGTAACTRTCTATTTTGTCATACCAAGATCTTGGAGCTTGCTTGAGTCCATACAAGGCTTTCTTTAATCTGCAAACATGAGTGTCTATGGAATGTACTTCAAAACCTTGAGGTTGTTCAATGTATACTTCTTCTTCAATTGATCCATTGAGAAAAGTTGTCTTTACATCCATATGATGTAGACTCCATCCCATGGAAGAAGTAAGAGACATAATGGCTCTAATAGAAGTATATCTGGAAACAAGAGCAAAGGTTTCGTCATAATCTTCTTCCTCCTTCTAGGAGAACCCTCTAGCTACGAACCTTGCCTTGTATTTTTCCACGCTTCCCTCTACTGCATGTTTGATCTTATAGACCCATTTTGAAGTTACCACTGATTTTTCCTTGGGTCTAGGCACGATTTCCGACACGTCATTTTTCATGATAGACTGGTGTTCTTCTGTCATGGCTTCTTTCCACTATTTCTTCTGAGTTGCTTCTTCAAATGTGGTGGGTTATTCATTTATAAGCTTTGTCATCCATGCTACATAGTTGGAGAATATTTTGGGTTTTTTGCTTTCTCTGAAGGTGCCACTTGGATCTTTGAGACTTTAATCTTCTTGTAGAGTAGCTTCAAGCCAAGATGGACGTTTTCTAGTTTTGGGTACAATGACTGATCCAATAGTTTCACATGGTTGCATCAGATGATCAAGTTGTTCTAGTTCTTCATTTTGACTTTATAAAAGATAGGCACTTTCTTCTTTAGGCTCTTTATATTCTTCTTCTTCCATGGATTCTTCTACAGATTTCTTGAAATCCATCTTCTTATTGAAAGTTACGTCTCTACTGACTTCAATCTTATGTTGTTCTGGAATATAGATTTTTTAGGCTTTGGATGATTCACTGTATCCAACAAATATTCCCTTCTTTCATGAGGTCTTCTAGTTTCTTCCTTTTATCCTTGGGGATATGAATGTAAACATARCACCTAGATATTCTTAAGTGTTCCACATTGGGTTTCTTTCYTGAGAAGGCTTCTTCTGGAGTCATATCCTTCAATTTGCAATGGGGACTTCTGTTTTGAACATATATTGATTTCATGGCTCCTTCTCCCCATATATACATGGATAAACCTTGATTGTTCATTAGTGCCTTCACAGTTTCCTYGATGGATCTATTCTTCCTTTCTGCTACACCATTTTGTTGAGGATTATGAGGAAMAATTAGGTCCCTCCTGATCCCTGCTATTTTGTAAAAGGAAACACATTATTTGGATGTGTATTCTCCTCCATTATTTGTTCTCAAGGTATTGATTTCTTGCTTGTGAGGTTTTCTATTTTTTCTTTGAATTCTTGAAACTTATTGAAAACTTCATCCTTTGTCTTCAAGAGATATAACCAAGTCTTTCTTGAGTAATCATCTATGAAGATTACATAATAAAGAGAACCTCCTAGAKATTTGACTGGCATCGGACCACAAACATCTGAATGTATTAGATCTAGGATTTCCTTAGATCTATTATTGCTACTTGAGAATGGCTTCTTAACATTTTTACCAAGAGCACATCCTTTGCAAATTACTTCATGTGTAGATTGTAGTTCTAGTATTCCTTCAACCATTTTCTCGAGGAAAGGTAATGCTTGATAGTTAAGATGAACATACCTTCTATGCCAAAGTTCACTGGGATTGACTTCATCATGTATATGAGCTTCATCATTACATTCTAGTAGTATGTATAGTTTTCCTTCACAAGTTCCAATAACTCTAGCATTCTCTATGCTGGAGTCTTTAAACCAAGATAATACTTCACCATCTACAAATTCTTTTATATTTCCTTTGTCTTGTATACACGATATGAATACAAGGTTCTTTTCTAAACCTGGCACATAAAAGACATTACTCAAATGAGCATTGTTACCTGATTTCAATTTGATGGAGCCTTGACCAATTCCTTTGACTGGATAGGTGCTCTTGTCTCTAAGTTCTACCTTATATGATATCTTCTTTTCATTCAGATTGGAGAGTCTGACCTAGACTCATGTCATATGCCTGGAAGCTCCACTGCCAATTATCCAGATGTCTTCTTCAAGAGTTTCTGTAAGAGTTGAATAGTGTAGATGATCATTCATGATTTCTATTGACTGATAGATGGTCAAACTTTGACTTTGACTGGTCAAACATTGACTTTGACCCAAGATCTCAACCTTGATGTTTTTTCTTTCTGAGAGTGCCAATAGGTGTGTTGGACTAAGGCGCACTAGAATATCCTCTCCTTGAGTAAGTTGTTCCATCATTAGGTGTTAGGCAAGAGGTTTTATGGTTTGTAGCTGCACCTACTAGTAACCCTAGAGACAATGCTTCAGTAACTACACCTACTAGAAACCCTAGCGACAGTTCTTCAATGAGCTTGATAATATTATGGCTTAACTTCCTTCGAGTGGTTAGATTGTTTGAAGGAGGTGTGGGCCCATAACCTATTGTTATATGGTTAAACAATATAACAATATTGTCACCCAATCATAGGCACAAAGGCCACCCCCTAGAACCTTAACCTTGACAGAGAGAAGAATTTCAATAGCAAATCAATAGCCAACCAAGGCTAGTGCACCAAGCAAAGATAACCAAGACCAAGCAGAAATTCCAAGCTAGAAACCAAAATACAAGTTGCAGCAGTTGCAGCTATAGATCCTCTCCAAACTTGCGCACAAATGTTCTTATGTAGTTGTGAGTGAGTGAGTCACAAATGAGCTCTAGCGCCCTCTATTTATACTTCTTAGCTGTCTGGGTTGACTTCTCTTCCTGGGGGCTAAAAACTCAATATTAATTATTCTCTTTAGCCGACTTGTCTTCTAGGGTTATTGTCAAGGATTTAGGGTTTCTCTTGCTTCCCGAAATATTCTAGTCTCGTCAAAGGTTACAAGTGGAGAATAATACCTCCCACATCTACCATAATATCAACATCTAGGTCCCTGAGATGGATTCCTAGGTCACAAAAGGTAAGCATCTCTTCCAGAAGATGATATAAGAGAGTCAAGGGTAGATGGATGAAAGGTTCCTTTAGTCTGCAAAGGAAAGGGATTAGAATCCMTTGAGAGGCTAGTAGTTAAGGAAACCCCTTCCTTCACCCTTGGCGATTGACTCATCGAGATAACCCTGAAAGCATGCCTAGGAGAAGACCCATCACACCGAGAGTGTGCACTAGTCACATATATTTCCTAATTAGAAACARGGGTATGGTTTTGTGAATGAATGGAATTCATGAAACACGATGAGTAGATAAACCTTTGTTCCATAATTCCTCTAGTTTTCATCATTGTGATGACATGAAATCTAGGTCATCTCCGAAGCAATTCGATTGAGTTTGAACCTCCTCTCGTTGCTGAGTGCATATGATCAATGGGTTGGAGATATCTCCTATATTTAGGTCTTTATTTGTTTTCAACATGATTGTAACTTGATTCAAGCATTGATCCTCCTTCATCAAGATATAATCCTCATGTGGAGTCTTCATTGCCCGAGAAAGAACAAGATTTGAAACCCTTGCATATGAATCCACCACCTCTTTCCCCATAAACTTCCTTTGAAATTTCAACTCGCAATAATACAAAATATGCCTGACCTTGTGAAATCATGCACACTTGAAAGGAATATTGATGTAGTCTAGAATCTATATGTAATATTTGTCCCCCATTGCCAACGTCATTGATTCAAATAAACCTTGATGAGGATCCAATTCCACTAGAATTTGTGCCATTGAATGAAAGCTAATAGTATTGTAATTATCGTCTGATATAGTGAAATTTCTTAGCGCCTCTTTGATATCTCTTAGACCATAGTCAACCTAAAAATCTAATGCCAGGTTTGGTAGCTTTATCCAAGTGGGCGAGCTAGTGACAATTTCCTCTCAAGCATCGAATAGGGGATTCCAGGTTTTAATGCAGAGCATGTTCTTGTCCCAATAATAGTGGCTCAATATTATCTTCCATGTATCTTCCCTGGATATAAAAATAAACTCTATCCATCCTCTAGACAAGAAGTGAGTAATCATGCCATACCCCATGAATGTAGCCCATTATTTTTGTATCCAAGTGTTTAGATTTTCCATGGATACCATTTTGTTGCTAAATTTCTCAACATTCATTCGACCTTCCAACTCTGTTATTTGACTCACTTGTATATCCTCCCCAACCATGAAGGATACACCACCTCCCTTCGACTTCACCACCATCTATCATTTTTGTCCAAGGATATCCCAAGCTTGTTTTATCTCACCACCCTACAACTCTTCGAAAACTAACTTAACTACGATAAACCCTGATGGAGTTTTCTATAAAAGACTAAACCCTTCTCGTGGTTCATAGGCATGGTAGGTTGGGGTCAAATATAACGAAGGATGAGTAGTGACGAGGTCTCCATACAAAAAAAGAACTCTAAATGACGCTAGACCACTAGCCCCTTTAAAGCCTTGGTCCGCTCCCTGATAAAGAATCCCCCCAAAAAACTACAGATTCATCGTTATCATCATTGTCAGTACCACTCGTCCCTCGACACTTTCCAGAAAGGCTAGTTGACCCTTTTGAGACCTCATCCTCCTGGTATGATGTAATATTTGGGCCTGCGCACATAGGAGGGTTAGTAAATATTATATCTTCCAACAAAATGTCCTTAGAATAATAAACTAGTTGGATCAAGTCGTCCATCATTCACAAAAACACACATCCCCACACACACATATATATTATTGTGAACTTTTAATTTCTTTAAATGAAAAGGAAAAATTTGAATTATGCCTTGAAAATTTGAAAATGATTAATTAAATTTCCACATTCAAGTCTATAAATTATTGTTCTTTTTCACATGTAAGTGTATGTTTAAGTTTATAATCTATTCTTTATATTTATATCATGTAAACTATTAATTCAACATTGATTATATTTAACAAATGATTTTTAATTTAAAGAGGAATATTCAACCTTATAATCTATTCTTTATATTTTCACAATGTAAATTATTAATTCATCATTGATGCTTTAATAAATGATTTTTAATCTAAAGAGAAAACAAATGATATATTTTTACAAAATTGTGTTAAAAATAATAATCTAGTTATCAATAAACAACATATTTAATGAGATGAGATTAAAATATGTATTTTACTAATTTTCCCTTTTTTATGTGTAGATTTTTTTCTATTTTAATGTAGATTTTATTGAAGTATTTGAAAATTAATCACCATCTTATCATGTTTGACTAATATGCAAATGCTTCATAATAATAATAATAATCTATTTTTAAGGTCACGACCAAGCCAACACACCAAATTTGGTGTATGAGACCCCCTTGTTTGTGGGACAAGGGACCCCCCTCCGCCCAGCGATTTGATTGGTAAAGTGTACGAAGGTATACATACCCTACCCCCCTCTGGATTTGAACCTGTGACCTCTTATAAATGATAAATGTTATCTTATCTAATGCAAATGTTTTATATATGATAAATGCTCTCTTAGAATTGCAAAAGAGTCATATAAATATTATTAAATTTATGTGGAAAATAACATTTTAGATAACTTGCATATATAGAAGATCATGTCATTTGTGAGAATTGAACCTAGGCGGGATCTAATAACACCCATGTCAACCACTCGAGTTAGACCCAATTAACAACATTGAAGTAAAACTATATATAACAATTTTATAATTATTTTAAATATATGAAATTGTAAATAGATTTTAAATGTTTGATTGCATTGAAGAAAAATCAACATAAAATCACTAAATTTTTTAACCTCCGAAATGAAATCATTGGGAAAAAACCAGAGTGATACATTATCACCATAAATAAAATAGTTGGAAAAAATAGAGTTTGAAAAAAATAGAGTTACAATGTTGCATGAACACTTGGCCTTCTTTGGAGTTGTCCATTTAACCCGACTTCATAGAGTTCTTATTGCCTTGTCTAGTTGTTTAGGACATTTTTGCTAACTTTGCCTGAATTTCTCTAGCCAAGTAAGACTTACCCTCATTTTTGTGATATAACATTGGTGGTTCATGGAGTGTCAATTTTTCCACATGTACAATGGATCCATTATAGGACACAATTTCCTAGTTTGACCGGTGAACCCTGGATAGTTTCGGACCCGCTACTCAAGAGTTTTGAACACCTGTCGGACATTCTTTTTGATTTTACCGACCTTGGTTTCTGGCCCATTTCACTCTGGACACTCTCTTTCTCTTTTATGGTATCTCATATAGAGATCGCCCTCACGGGTAGCCCGCCGCGCTTTTGGGTTTTTGGATACTTCTTGCTTGAGAGGCCACCCACGGCTTGATTCTCAACCTGAAGCATACGGGCCCATCTCGTCCATGAAGGTACGGTTCTGTCCCCGGGAAGGAGGAACAAAAATTCCTGTCCGCCTCAGCTTAAGCAACCTAGGAAAACAAAGCGAGGGGGGGCTTGTTAGACCCATAATGGGCGATTATCCAAGGGGAAGGACGGAAGTTTCGAAATGCAATAAAGCGTTTTCTCTCACCTACCTCATTCCATCCCTACGCTTTAAGCCTTTCCCACCCCGAAGTATTGGACACTTATCACAGTGGAAAAACTTCAGTAGCTAACCTTATGTTTCCATGTGCCTTATCTGTTCAAAGTGCCTTTACTCTCTTACGGGTCTCACATGAACACCATTTTCGTGGATGTAATTACCATTCAAAGGCGAATACAAACCGAAATAAGTATACGCCCAAGTTTAGGCACCCGGTCACTTGGTTTGTTTCCTCGGGGCCTTCCCACCCGGTAAGGAAAAAAAGGGATTCGATCCAGCCGCAGGTTCCCCTATGGCTACCTTGTTACGACTTCACCCCAGTCGAAGACCCCACCATGGTATGCGCCAATAATACCACCCCAACCTCATTTTCTTTGAGTTTCGGATATCAGAGCGGGCTTTGACCATGTCTCCCGAACAATCTCAGTACATATGGCATAAGACGATTTCACATATCAAGGTCGGTATGGGATCGAGTGTTTTTCCCGTCTTACAATGATGCCCGCCCCGGGTGACATTTTAGATCGGAGTGGAAATGCGTGAGATTTTGGCTATTTATTTATATAAGTTGCATTGGTTTGACGAAACCTTCCCTTTCATTCTTAGAAATAAGTAAGTGCTGGTCATTCTTGAGATATTTCATTACGTTCTATTATATACGTAATTACGTTCTCCTCGTCCCACTTATTTGTGGTCAGGCGAGCCATTCTTCCTCTCCTTTCAGAGTATTATATACGTAATTACACAATCGAAGAATTGAGAAAAGAATTGATCGGTGCAATAAGCAGGCTCGATCAACGAGAGAGGAATTGACTTCATTTCAATACAATATCGCTGCTATTATATATGTAATAATGCATTCATTAATTATATATGTAATTACGTATAATAAAGTAACTAGAGAGATGAGAGAAGATACAACTCTCTCAAAGTCTACGTATAATTTAGCCCAACTACTGAATGAAGTAGTTTGTTAGGTCAATAGTTCCAAATATCGGTAGTGCTTAGCCTATTTTCTTCCCTCAATACTTACCCGAGATAGCTCAGGGAAGGTTATCCCCTCTATTTATTCCCCTCAAATCACTAGAGAAGATTATCCCTTATATAGCTCAGGTAAGGTCAATCCTTCGCCGAGGAAATAAGTGGCTGCTATTATATATGTAATTATGCATTTCTTTCATTATGCATTTCTGCCCTCGCTGACCAACTTGCTTGTCCTGATTAATAAACGAAGAGTTAGCCTTTTAAGGTCTTCAGACAAACAATCAATAATAAGGCCTTGAAAGGAAATTATGGTTCT
>JASDQU010258216.1:0-11801 GCA_032191745.1 Picea mariana | reverse complement strand
TAGGATGCAGACACATTAAAGTAAAAACACAGACACAACAACACCTAAACCATATAATACATAGACAAGTAGAGGTATCATATGTTTATCATATGGGATGGCATGGATGAATTCAGCCCTATCCATGTACAAGGACATTCTGGTATTTAGGCATGTCCTTGTACATGGACATGGCCATATTTGTCCCCATCCAAGTAGAGGGACATGATCAAATTTGGGCATGTCCATGTACATTGAAAAGACCGAATATGGCCGTGTCCATGCACATGGACAGGCTCGAACCTCCTGTAAATTAATAATTTATGAACACAATAGGATGCAGACACAATAGAGTGAAAACACGGACACGAGAACTCCTAGACCATATCACACACCAACAAGTAGAGGTATGATATGTTTATTAGACGGGATGACATGGACGAATTCGGCCCTGTCCATGTACAGGGACATGATCGAATTTCAGCATGTCCCTATACATGGATGTGGTCGAATATGGCCATGTCCATGTAAAAAGACAAGCCTAAATCTGGGCCTGTCCCTATACATGGATAGGGCTGAATATGTCCCTGTCCATATACAAAGACATGCCTGAATGATACCTTATATTAATAGAATTATACCTCAAAAGAGTAAATATTGTTATGTCACAGTCAGAGTGTAATCAATTTATATTTTAATCAGTTAAATCTCAAATAGAGTTTTGGTTTTGGCATTAATTTTATATATGTTTACGCACCAGCAGAGTATACTGTTATTTTTTTTATAAAATTTAGTTTATATTTTAATCAGTTTAATCTCAAATAGAGTTTTTTTTTTGGAATTCATTATATATATGTTTACGCAAGGGCATAGTTTATTGTTATTTTTTATAAAATTTAGTTTATATGTTAATCAGTTTATATGAATGAAATCCTGGCCCATATATTTTTAGGAGGTGACATCCACGTACTCGAGACAATAATATTGTCCCATTTTAATATGTTACTTTATCTTCAAAATAAATTCATTTGAATAAAAAATATATAAATGTAATATGTTCCTATATATTTGGGAGGCTACATCCATGTACGAACCAAACTTGATTTTCCACAATATGAACAGTATAGGATGGAGACAATACCTTATATAAATTAATAATTTATGAACACAATATGATGCAGGCACAATAGAGTAAAAACATAGACACAACAACACCTAAACCATATAAGACACAGACATATATAGGTATCATATGTTTATTGGATGGGATGACAGGGCCAAATTTGGCCATGTCCATGTACAGGTACATGCACGAATTCAGGCTTGTCCCTGTACATGGACAAGGTCGAATATGGCCCTATCCATGTACAAGGATAGGCTTGAAACTCCTATAAATTAATAATTTATGAACATAATAGGATTCATACATATTAGAATAAAAAAAAAGACACAACAACACCTAGAACATATAATACACAGACAAGTAGAGGTATGATATGTTTATCAGATGGGATGAGAGGGTTGAATTTGGCCCTATCCATGTGCAGGGACATGATCATATTCGGGCATGTCCCTCTACATGGATAGGGCCATATTTGGAACCATCCATGTATATGGACATGCTTGAATTCGGGCCTATCCATGTATATGGACATGGCCGAATATGCCCCTATCCATGTAAAGGGACATGCTCGAACCTCCTATAAATTAATAATTTATGAACACAGTAGAGTAAAAGCATAGACAAAACAACATCTATACCATATAATAGATATACAAGTAGAGGTATGATATGTTTATCAGATGGGATGACAGGGCTAAATCAGGCCCTCTCCATATACAATTTATAGGTTCTTCCCTCAAATTGTAAATAAGGATTGGTAAACTTTATAATTCATCAAAAATATATTTTTTCTTAATTGAATGGACCATGAAAGTAAACTAAAATGGAAATGATTGTATAATCCTAGATATTCATAAATGCATTTACTTTCAATGCAAAATATAAAATTCTGGAATGTACATGTCACTTGTTTAAATAAATCATATATAAAACTCTTTCATATATATAAAACTCTTTCATATATATAAAACTCTTTCATGGATCCTCTTTCATATATAAAACTGTTATCATCAAAATATTCTAATAACCTCCTCTTTTGTTCTATGCATTGCATCAAATAATATTTCACGTTTTCATTGTTTTCTACAGGTGCAACCACGACAAATACATATCCTACAAATAATTCGATAAGTTGGACAACAAGTAGTTCGTGTTAGATTATCACACAAGTACATCTACAACTTATTTGAAAAAAAGCTAACATAAAAATTACCTTCTCTAACAAGATCGAAAACTATATCACCATAAACTAACACTATAGTTTCATTTGATTCCATCTCCTCTTAGCTTGTAAGTGACATTTTCCCTTTTATATTAAGTTCGGTATGTCTCCAAGATTTAATATATTCTGCATTTTCATTTTCGCAAATCTCTATGGATTCTGTGTCCTTTCTACAAATTGAACAAAAACAACAATCATTTACTCTATCAAATGGAAACACATTTTGATAGATTTTTTTTTAACTGAATGCATTTTTCCTGTACCATATATTGTATCAGCTTCATATGGTATTGATCTATTTACATCTTGTCTTCCAACATACCAAAAAAACCCACACAAGACAAGAACTTGTTAACTTGAAATATCTCAACAAAATGATTGAAGATGGAATATAAATTTGAACACGTGAATACAAATGTCTTGTGTACATGTGTAACATGTATATATAGACACATCTGCGCACATCCCTTGATGAATTATTTTCATGGCTTAGCACCATTTTGCACCATTCGACAACTTGGTCAGTGGATTCAAATCGATCGGCATGAGGGTTCATATGATATGTTCGAAGTGTTTTTTTTACACATGCCCCTGCACCGTCATGCTCTCCTTTTACATGACCAATCTCAAAAAAATTCCAACAACATGTAATGTTTGATTCTTTATGAAGATGATACAACCAATAGAATTATCGTGAAGATTTGAAATGACCCGCACACCCATCTGACCATATCCAATGTTGATCGAATTTGATCATGCGTTCTTTCAATGAATCATAAAATTTATCAAAACAATGTTGTACATAATGTGTGTCGTGTGCTCGATCATCACTTATGTAAATGTGATATTCTTTAATAACATGTTGATTTTCATTGGTGCTTTGTATCTCATAAATACTTCATTGAGCATGTCTGTATAGAATGTGGAAAAATATAGTGACTTGATCAGAATGATAATATTTAATCTTTATTTCTTTTTGTGCAGCGAATCTGTAATTCTCTGCAAAATCAACTACAAACAAAATAGTCCCTGGTGGAAACAATTCACGTGATTGTTTGAATTTTAGGTCTTTCCATATAGCTCTATTTGAATGCTTAGTGTATTTATAAATTTCTTCCTTGAACTTCTTCAAAAAATCTATGACAGATTTTATCTACTTTCAAATCAATCCTTTTGGAAATAACATTTGAAGAATGTGGAGTCATGTTGTTGATACAGTCATATCTCTTCCAATTGACTGTTATATTAGAAAATGATTGATCATTCATATCAATAGAATACTTTGAGCGAAACAAACTTATATTTCCATAAAGATCACATTTATTTCCACCAACACATTTTTTTGGTAAAATAATTCATCACCTTTTCTTTCACATAGAATTTCAGATATAAAAGCACGAAATGTGGAAGGAGGAGGTGAACTTGTCCATAACGTTTTACAAATATCAATAAAAGTTTCATAATACAACTCAAATTACACATGATAACAAAAACAACAAGTGTCACGAACAATGATGGGTCCAACAAACCATGGTTTTTGTTGCATAAATGTATTGATGAAAATTTTAACTTCTTTGTGCTATTCTTTGAACTTATCGAACAATTCTATTTGTTTCATTAGCCATATATGTTTTGGATGTTCTTCATATATTTTTTATTATATTTTTTTTCGTAACACATCCATTTTACGTGGTGAAACACGAGATTCTGTCAACCAACAATTACGGACCAATTCTTTAACGAATCAACTATTTTTTTTAAGAAATTTAAAATTTCAAATATTTTTCCAATGATACAATAATGCACATATAATACACTTGATATTAGCCAAAATGATATATATTCATGTCGTTGTCCTCCCAGCTATTCCAACTGGCTCATTTTGGCAATTTTCCAGTTTGACAGTTTTTTCCTAGTTTTTGGGTCCATGACTTATGGGGTCGTTTTGAGGCCCTAAACAACATTTCAAGGATTTTCATTTCAAAATTGTAGACAAATGTAGAGTCTAATGGAAATATTTGTATTCCTCAGATATACCTTTTCCAATAGGCTATCGTGCACCTAAAAAAAAGTTCGTATGCACAAGTAACGACCCTAAGAAGTTGATTTGTTAACTTACCAAAACGGGGCCCACAAGACTATTGGCACTTCATCTCCTAGGGTTAGGTTTTTGGATGTATAGGGTTTTTGGCATTCCTGTTTATTTTAGAAAGTCCTTAAGAGCCTCATTTTAATCATCTTTTTGTGAATGAGTGCGGTTGTCACATCTCTTCTTAGAGATAAGCCACCACAATTCTAGTAAGCTTGTTTTCCACTGCATTTTACAGTTTCAACTTATTTCATTATTGAATAGAAACCATTTTTACTATATATATTTTATTCTTTGTTAAGCATATTTTGATAATAATTTGTATTCATTTCATTCTTCTCATAAAATATGGATCAGTGGTATCATATCAGTCTTCTCGTTGTTGTTCTTAATGCATGTCCCCAACGAGGTCAAGGTACAAAGAATTGAGTCTCAATATTGTTTCTCTTGAGGACAAAATCTATCGCATGTCCAAGAAACCTCTCATGGAGGGAGAAAATAAAGACGATGGGATAAGATATCCCTTCAAAATTCTTCTTGAGCAATCCCTCACGCAATAGAGGGACAAGATGATGTATAGTTTTCGCAAATCCTTCGGCGGATACCAACAAGTGACACATCTTCCTCAAACAGAGATGTCACCCCCTTGAAGGTACAAATAAACTTCAATATTCCTATATTTGAAGGTCATATAGATGTTGATGCTATAAATAATTGGTCGAATATGCTAGAAGGGTATTTATTTTTCCATAACTTCTCAAATAGAGAAAATATTACTTTGTGATTCTCAAATCCATTCCCCATGCCAATCATTCGTGGGAAAATTTCTGTGAGCAGAAGAAAATAGAGTGTTAGAATATAATGGATGTGCTCATTTAACAGTAGAAAATATCACTATTGTCACCGAACCATAGGCCGAAGCCACGCCCAAGCACCTCAACCTTCACAGAGAATCATTCTGGAAGAAAAACCTAGACTGGATAGCCAAACAAAGGCGGCACACCTTTCTCTAAGGATAGCGCACCAAGCAAGAATACAAGAGCTTATCAGAGATTCCAAACCATAACCAAGAGATAATCCAAGACAAAACTGAAATCTTTTGGTTACAGCAGCTGCAACAAAAACTCTCCTCCAAACTTGCGCACAAACTGGCTAACTACAGTGGGCACAAGTCTTGCTTCTGTAGTTCTTAGAATACTGGCCAGAATGAAGACCGAACTCCTATATTTATAGTATTTCCGGTAGACTGCCTGGGCCGACTTCTCATTCTGGGTACTAATTATTTAGTATATAATATTTCCTTTAGTTGAATTCTTCTCTTGGAGGGTAATAACCTAATACAAGTCATTCTCTTGAGCTGACTTATCTTTTAGGGTTATTATCCAACTAGTCAGGGTTTCTTCTTGCTTCCCATAATATTCTATTCTCGTTAGTTTTACACGTGGAGGTAAATACCTCCCGCAACTACCATAATATCAACACCCCCTCCTAGCTAGGGAGGTATTCAAGGTAATGGTATTGAGCACAAACATACCATTCACCCAGTAGCATCAACATAGTTGTATAGACTATCTCATGATTAGATCATAAACACCATCATCATTATCAATTTCATCAACTGCATCATCTCTTGAAACCATACTCCATCTGATTAATCAGACAGGATACTGGATAAGTCACTCACTCCACAGAGTGACACAAAAAACATTCTTCTAATCTAGACATATGTCCTACAAGAGTAAATGTCTTGGACCATTTTTCATCGGGGGAATCTCTATCCATTGATCATCCATCTAGTTGATAATCATTTCCAACACTACTAATTGTTTTCAAGGAAATCAGAACAATTTCATTCAATAGAACACAATTGCATCTATCCATAGTAGTACACAACTACAATATAGTGGTACACTGCCACACCAAGTATCACACAGATACTTGATCAGTGACATATAGTCATAATCAGTGGAACACATCCACCACAGTAGTATACATGTACTATCCGGAGACTTACAGTCTCCATAACAATCATATCATTTGAAATCAAAATGCACAAAAAGCATTGTTATGATATAAACTGAATCATCTGGGCCATTGTTCCACTAACATCTGTGAGATGTGGAAAATCATCTTCCCTTAGAAAGTAAAAATTCAATGATGAGATATCTGGAGTATTCTTTTCAAGAAAGGAAGAAAAATTATCCATATTTATGAGCCTGGACCATTCACCTATCCAGGCCATCCCTCCGGCACTAAACAATGTGCAACGTGGAGAGAATGAGTCTTCACTGGGGAATTGTTGTCGTTGATTCCTGAACCTAGACCATTCACCTATCTGGGCCACTTCGTTGGCACTAAACAAAGTGAAACCTGGAGAGAATAAATCTTCCCTAGGGAATGACTATCCTGACCATTTTCTAAGGAAATGACTGTCCTACACCAATCTCCAAAATGGACCATTCTTCGAAGCTTCTCACAACTGTGAGCTTTGAAAGAATGATTGTCTGGCAAGGCAGGCCAGTCTTCTTGACCACTACTAACAGTGATCGTCAAGAAGAGAGGCTATCCTAAACCATTCCCAATGTTGACCACAATGGGAATCGTTGTATATGGTACATCAAAATTCCATCGAACCATTTTCATTACGAAAATGACCGTTCGATCTGGACCATTTTCCAAACTAGAAAATTCATGTCCGTCAAAAATCTCAAACCACTTTCTGAACTGGAAAGGAACTGCTCATACTGGACCATTTTTTGAACTGAAAAATGCTTATCCGCAACTCAATAACACATCAGTTCTCCCTCCCAACCTGGGAGTCATATCTTCCTTTTTCAATAAGAAAGTTGTCTCCATGACCTCCAACTTGAGTACGCAAACTCTTTCATATTTGACAGAATCTTTACCAAAATGTCTGCTTATCTTCTCATTTGTGGAGATATATATTGGAGAACCACTTTCTCTTTTCTGAACTTCATCATAAAGAATGTAATTCTTGATCTCAAATGTACTTCAGTCTTTCTAGAATACTAGTTTCCTCTTAAGTCTTCATATATCTTTGATCAATAAAGTATATCATTTTTTGATTCATCTTTGTCTGTTGCTAGCTCATAACATCATGGCAAGGGTCAAACTAGAACATATCCAAGTGGTACTTCTTATGCCATCATGATATTTTATCATGGATTAGAAATCCATCATCCTAAGCTTCTGAGTAACCATTGTAAGACAATATCTTTGTTATAGAGAGTTTTTAACCATGATTCTACTGTGCATTGGAGGTTCTTTACCAAGTTGTCTTCTTTCATCTGCATACAAGGGTTTGTTTATGGTATACCTCAAAACCTTGAGGTTTCTCTACATACTCTTTTTGTTTAATTATTATGGAGAGCAGTCTTTGCATTTATCTGATGTAGACTCCAACCCATGGATATTGCGGATGATATAATGGCTCATGTAGAGGTATGTTTGGTTTACTAGAGCAAGCAATCATCATATTCTTCTCCCTCCATCTGAGAGAACTTCTAGTACTGGATCTCGCAATTCTTACATTCATGAGTCTTCAATACATTGTTCTTCATCTCAACTTTAGTTTCCTCTACTTGATTTCTTTTAGTGAGTTTAGATCAAGCTGGTAGTCTTGTGATCCTTGATGCAATGACTGGTTGTTCTGATTTTTCTTTCTCTCTTGGAATCTTCATGTTCATCCTCATGTTTCTCTTTATCTCTTGGGTCCATGGATTTTTCTATAGATTCCATTCTCTGAAGATTCCAACTTCTTTGTTTCATCATAGGATCGTGGATGTGGATGGACAACTAGGGATACTTTAAGGTTTCTTTTCGAAGAAGACTTCTTCTAAAGTCAAACTAAACACGTGTTTCTTTTCATGGTTGCTATCATGGATAGATACTTCATAATCTTCAATAGATAATATTATTTAGGATTAGCTCCCTCCTAATCCTTGCTTCATGCATGAATGCATGCTCTTATTTTTGAAATATATAATCGACTCCCTCCATCTAGGAGAGTCCATGCTTCTATCTACATCCTTATTGCCTTTTGCAACGTGTCACAAATCTTTTTCCAATTTCCTCTTGATTGTTAAGTTCTTTTTGTCTTTACTCCTTCTAGTTTTGTTCAAGATTGATTATGATTTCGGCTTATTATGCATTTGTTACTTATGTAATAGATTCCACATGAATTTTAACCAGGGGTTGTTGATGTACTTCATCCTTTCATGTGTATTGCATGACTTGTAGTCATTGTGATAGAAAGTCCCTATTTTGTTGATCTTCCATAGGTGTAGTTTCTCTTTGAACATATTATCTTCTAAGAAATAGATATGCAAGATATGTACAAAAAACATGGTATGTACAAGAACTATGAAGAGTATTGTTACCTTGTCTTAGAAGAAGTTTGTTTTGTCCTGCTTGGCCTTCTTTGAAGGTTCCCCTTCTTTGGAAACTGATGCTTCATGTGTTTCCTTCCTTTTCTTTAGCTCGGGAAAATGATTCTTGTAATGACCATATTTTCAACAGTTGAAGCACTGTATTTTATAGATGGGAGATATAGATGGGAGATATAGGGTATCAAGTGGTATTTTATAGAATCCACTATGATACTCATGGCATTGATTTCATTGTCTTTGAACTCGTCCATAACTACAACGTTATGTGGTTCCTTCTCTTTTCCTTATTCAAACTCTAGTCTCACAATCTTTCCTTTCACGACATCCAACACTTTGTTCTTGGCAAGGATGAGATCAATTCTTGTCTTCCATGTTCTGAAGTTAGAAACCCCTTCTAACTTGTTTTCTGACTTCATAGAGTAAGTCATGTCTACTTTGACTTGGTCAACCCTAGATTTGACCAAAAACTTAAACTTGATGTCTTAGCTTACTGAGAGTACTAGGAGATGTGGTAGGCTAGGGCACACTAGTCTATCTGGAAATTAGGTCAATCCCTTAACTTAAGGTGCATTAGCGAGAGGGTTATGGTTTCTGCAACTGCACCTGCTAGTAACCCTAGTGGCAATGCTATAGTAACTTCTCCTACTAGAAACCCTAGTGACAATTCTTCAACGAGCTTAGTATATTTATGGCTATGCTCCCTTCCAGTGGTTAGACTGAATGAAGGAGGAGTGGGCCCATAACCTATTAGAATATAATGGATGTGCTCATTTAACCATAGACAATATCACTATTGTCACCCAACCATAGGTTGAAGCCACCCCCGAGCATGTTAACTTTGGCAGAGAATCATTCTGGAAGAAAACCCTAGACTGGATAGCCAAATAAAGGTGGCACACCTTTCTCCAAGGATAGCACACCAAGAAAGAATAACAAGAGTTGATCAAATATTCTAAACCATAAGCAAGAGATAATCTAAGCCAAAACCGAAATATTCTAGTTGCAGCAACTGCAACAACAAATCTCCTCCAAACTTATGCACAAACTGGCCAACTACAGTACACACAAGTGTTGCTTCTACAGTTATGAGAATATTGGCTAGAATAAAGACTAACCTCCTATATTTATAGTATTTCTGGCAGACTACCTGGGCCGACTTCTAGTTCTGGGTACTAATTCCTTAGTATATAATATTTCCTTTAGCTGACTTATTCTCTTGGATGCTACTAACCTAATACAAGTCATTCTCTTGAGCCAACTTGTCTTCTAAGGTTATTATCCAACTAGTTAGGGTTTCTTCTTGCTTCCCAGAATATTTTATTCTTGTCAGGTCTACACATGGAGGTAAATACCTCCCGCAACTATAATAATATAAAAACAGAGGAACCCTCATTATTTATAGTCGCAGTCACCTGGGAGTCCTTCAGGGATGTTATTAAGTAACAATACTACCATGTTGGAAGTTATTATGACCTGTACACAAAGTGGACCACACTACAGCAAGAAAGAGACCAAGTTGTCCCCAAGTTCATGAATATATTCCATACATTGCGCACCAAGCTGGGTATCAAATATTATGAGCGACATATGGTGCTCAAGTATCACAAAGTTCTGCATAGATACATCGAGGCCGGAATAGAGTTTCTGGATATCTTATACTTGAGTGTGGCCTACTAGTATGCTCTGAAAATCAAGTAGAAGATCAAATAAAAGATGCGGCAATTTGGTCCTGGTAACCCCTAACAACAAAATCTAGGAAAGAGCAACCCTAACCCAAAAAACAAAGGACAGAGAAAAGAAGGACCTCCTCAGGAAAATCATTCCATGCCACAAGCAAAGAAGGACGCTGGAAAGAAAAATAAAGATATAGGGAGATGGTGCAACTTCCATAAGAGCCCCTAGCATAACAGTGTTGATTGTCTCTCAAAGTAGTCATTGGTGGATGAGTTGAAAGCCTTTGAATCAGATGTGGTTTCCAACTCTAAGTTAGAACCAGAAAGGGGGAGATAGATCATTCACGTAAAACCCAATGCTACCATTGCTACCACCAATCTCCAACCCAGTGAACCAGCTGAGCTATAGGAAGGCGAGCGCCTTTTTCATTAACAAATGTGGGTGAAGGGTACCCTGTTTCTATTCATCGTTGATAGCGGTAGCCAAAATAACCTCATATCAACAGAGGTTGCCAAGCGACTCTCCCTGCCAACAACGTGTCACCTACAACCCTACACCATTGGATGGATTTTCCAAGGAGGAAAAATCTACGTCGGCCAACAATGTCGCCTGTCACACGGCATCAAGCCCTTCAAAGACGAGGTATTGTGTGATGTTTCCCCTCTTAAAGTTTGTAATTTTGTTTTGGGCCAACCATATTTATGGAAATGCCATGCCATTTATGAGTCTATCCCTAAAAGTGTTATCATTACTTTGAACAAGAAATTGTACAGGATAACCGAGGTAGTCCCACCTAGTGATATTTCCTTGATCTCTGGCAAACAATGCAGGAAGGTTATCTCTTGGAAGGGGAAGTTTGTATTCTTCATGATTCGCTCTCAAAATGAGAGAAAGATCGCAACCACATCTAGGGTCTTTGCGGACAACCTCTACACATAGCAGAAGCAAGTGGATAAGGTCATGGAAGAATAATCAGATATCTTCTCCTCACCTACTGAGGTACCTCTTTACTGTCAGGTCAAGAACCCCATCCATCTGACCCCTAGTGCATCGTTGCACAATAGGTCAGTCTACCGCTACTCTATGTTATATAATGAACAGATGAAGTGTAAGATCCAAGAACTTCTCCACAAGGGGAACATCTGTTCCAACTCATCACCTTGCGGGATCCCAATCATGTTGGAACATAGTAAATATGGAACCTAGTGACTCTGCATTTATTATCAGGCTCTGAATAAAATCACTGTCAGAAATTGGTACCCAATTCCCTGAATCGATGACCTCCTTGATCAGCTCACAGGGGCC
>JASDQU010258215.1:0-15818 GCA_032191745.1 Picea mariana | reverse complement strand
AATCTGATTTGTAGCTCTGTAATAGACATGGTGTATATGATCACATTCCTGTAAACCTTCCTTAACTTTAAAAACAAGAGACTAGCATTTTCATCAAACTTTTCTTTAGTCTCACATGCCTAGTTTTGGATTAGTCAACAACCCTAACTTGAAGTAATCATAACTTTGAACCTGTAATGTATAAATATCTAAAACAGATACACAATGTTCTTCAGTGTGTTTTATGCAATTCCTCTAGGTTTCACTACTTGGAACCTCTCAGAAAAGGATTTATAGCAAAAATGGCATACCTTTTTGAATTCTGGAGTATTCTAGAGAGACCTTGTAGAGCATGCCCCACACGAAATATTCATTGAATTGATATGAAACTATTGTAAAACATACTATAGACTGTACCCTAACCAACACATTTGGTCTCAGTGAATTTGTATCTTTTATGAAGAAGTTATGACGTTTTTACCCGAAACACTTGTTTTTGACTAGTTTTAGGACTAGCCACAAACCCTATTTTCCACAGAGTGTAACTCCAAAAATAAAATGAACCACAAGCTGAATTTCTTACCACAGATACTTGGGTATGTTTTCACAATGTATTATCAATTTCACGGTTTGAATCGTTATAGAAAAAAAGTTATAGTAAAAATGGTGAGATGACCTGTAAATAACATACCTTAGAAAGCACCATCAAAAGAATTTATCCTTCCTTGCATTTCAGCCTTCTTTTCTTTACCTTCCCTCAGAAATTCGGCTTAGATATCCTTGGTTACCTCAAACACCTATAGATATTCAATATTCTCAAGTGTGATTAAAATGAGAGAGGCTTTCCTCTTATTTATACTCTCCAAGTAGCTTCCTTAAAAACATCTTCTAGGTCACTTGGCCCACTTTCCTTATTTTAGGGTTAACCCACTTCTAATTTCTCCATTAAATTTATTATTGAAATAATTTATGTTGTATTCACTTTTAATTATAATAAACTCATCACTTCAATTTATTATTTACCTTTTCAAATATCTTAAACCACTTTGACTACTTTGACCTTTTGGGGCTTCTAGATGACATATGAGGGTCCTCCAACTTCGTAAGGCCATAACTCTCAAACCGTGAGGAGTTTTGTGACATTCCACATACCACCAGAAATGGAATGACATGTAATATCCATATAAAATAGTATTACCTTCAAATATAGCAAAAATCATATCATTATCCTTCAAACAAACTTGGGTCCATTACCCAAACCTGGGTTCTCCAACTTCACATGGTCATAATTCTCTAACCATAAGGAGTTATCTGATGTTCTACATACCAATAGAAAAGGCATGACAAGCACTATCCATCTAGGATATTTTCCCTAACAAATTCATTGTCCTTCATCTCATTATTCCATAATTAAGCATTGGTTCTCTTACTCCGCAAATCGTCTTCCCATGAGGGATTTCACCATAAGGGGACCACTTTGGAGTTCATCCATATTTACTTCTTATAAACCATGACAAAACAATGATGAGTCATATTTACATCAAACAATATTGGGTCCATTATCCAAACCTTTGTGCTACAGGGCTTTATTCAAGGGTTGACATCAATGACAACCAACCTTAATCAACAATATACACACACACACACACACACATATATATATATATATATATATATCAAGGAACTTGATTATTCATTCGCTTTGCTAAACATGTATGGGCCATACAATAGAAAAGAAGATTTCTATACACGTATTTTCAATTTGGATTGTTTAAAGTCCAACAAGATAATGTGTGGAGGGGATCTTAATTTGACTCTTTGTGGGGATGAAGCCTGGGGACTGTCAGTGTGGGAGGATAGGCTAGTGGATTTCTTCAAAAACCTGATGGAGACCATTGGTTGGGTGGACGTGGAACTACAATTGATCTTGAATTGGTACAACAATTGGGGAGGGGGTGTGGGGTATCCAAATGATTGGATAGGTTCCTTTTCCATCATGATTTGATTGAGGACAAGGGCATTGTGTGCTCCTAGGTTGGTAACGTTCGATGCTCTGATCATTTCACAGTCTTCCTCAAATTCAATAGGAATAATGGAAATCTTGAGGCACCTTTCAAATATAATTTGTCCTAGGCAAAGGAGGAGGATTTGTTCAATGATTCGGGACAACTGGAAAGCATTTCAAGAGGAGGAGGGGATTTCTACTAGTGCACAGTTTGTTGGTGTTCTTAGGGATATCAAGATTATTGTGACCACCTAGACCAGGAAACATAGGAAAGACAATGAAAAATTTCTTATTGATATTGAATTTGATTTGGAACAAAGTTATGATGTCTTGTCAGGAACAAATCCATCAAATGAAGTGGTGCAAATAATTCATGCTCTATATTCATAGAGGGCCAAGATCCTTAGCGAGAAGGGAAAAATGTGGAAACTAAAGAGCATGGATCTTTAGCTCCCTACTGAAGATCAAAATACTAAATTCTTTCATATCTATTCCAATCACACAAAAAATTTAAACACAATTTGGGGACTAGAGGATGGTCAAGGTGAGAAGGTTCATGGGTTTGATGATTTGGATGCTTTGGGCATCAAGCATTTTAGGACTATTTACATAGAGTCAAAATAAGTAAATATGGATAAGATTCTCTGGCTTATATATTTGTTTCTTCAGGTTGTGGATGATGAAGGGAATCGGGTCTTGTATGGAGAGATCATAAAAGTGAAAATATTATCCATAATTTCATCTTTTAAGAGAGATAAGAGCCCCATGCCAGCTGGGTGGTGTGCAAAATTCTTTGAAATTTTTTTCAATATTCCCGAGGATGATATCCTCAAGGTTATGGAAGAAGTTTGGTTGAATGGTAAAATGTTGGGTGACATGAATGCCACATTTATAATTTTTATTCCCAAGAAGGATCACCCCAAATCATTGTTCATTTTCGGCCAATATCCTTATGCAATTTTCTATATATGATTATTGTGAAAAATATTATTGTCGGACTCAAACCTATATTGGCAAATGTTATTTCTTCAAAAGAGTTTGGATTCTTAAAAGGGAGATTGATACACGAAGCCATTGGGTTCGCTCAAGAGGGGATACATTTGATTAAATCTTAGAAGTTCGTGGTCTTGTTCTTCAATATTGATCTCTCGAAGTCGTTTGATCGGGTATCGTGGTTATATCTTAGATTGTTGCTTCTGCATACTAGATTCAAGTTGGCCCTGGTGAAGTGGATAATGTGTTGTGTGACTTAAGTTTCTTCCATAGTGCTTTTAAATGGATCAAGTTTGTCATTATTTAAACCATATAGGGGGCTCCATCAAGGATGTCTTCTCTCGCCATATTTATTTATGTTGGTGACCAATGGGATTAATAGGGAAATCTCTGCGTCAAAAAGAGGATGTAAAATTTAAGGTATAAAGATGGGTAGGGTGGTCTAACTCACGCACTTACTCTTCATTGATTATGTATTTCTTTTTTGTTCTTGCATTGGATATTAAGGGAAGATATTGAAAGGCATTATGGAGATGTTTCACAGTGCAATAAGTATGGTTGTAAATGAGCAAAAATCTGCCATTTATTTTCTTGCATTTGTGGAGGAAGGTTGTCAAGCCTTATAAGGATACTTTAATTTTCCTTCCTTTGAGTTGGATGAAGGTTTAAAATATCTTGGCTTTACTTTGAATCCAAATAATTACAATACCTCTGACTAGAAGTGGCTATTAGCTCAGATATAAAGGAAGGTAAACTTATGGTGCAATCGATGTTTATCTAGGGGAGGTATATTGGTCCTGGTCAAATCAGTTCTAGAGGATATCCCAATGTATTGGCACCTTTTCGATCACATCCCAAAAGGTATCCTCAACAAAATAAGGAAGGTATATTTTAATTATTTATGTAATGGTAGTCTAGAGTATTTGGGGTCACATCTTGGGAGCTGGAAACAATTATCCAAACCTAAGGCCCTTGGGGGATGGGGCTTGAAAGACTCATGGGTTTTTGGGAAAGCGTTGGAAACAAAGTCATTATGGGTATTTATGACTAGAGACAACCTCTAGAGATAGATATTGGTTGAAAAATATATTGTCAGGATCCATTCTGGAATGGATCGGATTAAGACAAAAAAGTATTCTTAATGTTTCGAACCAATGGAAGTCCCTCACACTTTCTTTCCCTATCATAGGGAAATGTTTAGCATGGAAGGTGGGATCAAGTACACACACTCGGATCGATAGGATGAAATAATGGGTTGTGGAGAATAGGACTTCTTAGAAGAGGATCTAGTGGCACACCTGCAAGTTTTACATTAATGTGCTTTGAATAGGGTTGGGAACTCGGCCCACACCTCTATTTGGAGACAGAATGGGTTTTCATTTGAGGCTCTTAGTCTCTTGGATGGTTGGGGTGAACAATGGACATATTTTATTGTTGGTCTACAAAAGGGTCATATTCACATGTATGATCAGGACGATGAGCTTATTTGGTCTTTCAACAATACTGGAGGGTCATATTTGGATAGACCAGGATACTTAGCACAAGAGGATGTGGAGGAAGCATAATCCATTTGGTGGCACAGAAAGCTCTGCAAGATCAAAGGACCATTAAAAGGGGTTCTATTGTTATGGTCGGTTTTGAAAGGGAAGGCGTTAATGTGGGACATAACGCAAATTAAAAATAGACAGGGCCCTAGAATTTTTTATCTATGTTGGGATTTGATTGAAACTCATCCACATATTTTCTTGGAATGTGTATTCTCGGGGCAAGTTTGGTTTGAGGTTGGACTTCATTTGGGTCTCAATTTGCTTTGGAATAAAAGCATTATATTATATTGCTTTCGGGAATTCTTTGTCAATCTAGTCTTGAAGGATTTCTGGGTGCTCCCAATCCTAGTAACTTGGGGTATCTGGCTTGCAAGGAACTCTAGTTTATTCGAAGGTAAATATATCCCAATGTTGAATATTTCTTTGCAAGAAATTGTGATGCTCAACAACTATAAAAGTGGTTTGATCTTCAAACAACGTAATAGGATGGTTTCTATAGAGATTGATAAGTCAATCATGTGGGGTTACTCTGACGGGGCTTGTCAAGGCCCTAGAAAAATTTGTGGCGTGGGTTTTATTCTCTTTCTCTCATAGATTCACTTTTTTAGAGGAAAGATTAATATAGGCTAATGGACCAATAATCTGGGTGAATTCCACGCCTTATTCACTCTTCTCAAGATTGTGATGGACAGGGGTATTCAGGTTCTTCAGGTGTTTGGAGATTCAAAATTGGTCATTGGATATATGAGGAGATTGATATAGGTTTCAAATATGGGTTTACAATCACTTGTGGAGAACCTTTATGATATCTCGGATCTCTTTGATTAGATAGAATTTCTCCATATTCCTAGGGAAATAAATAGTGATGTGGATAAGATCTGCAAGAGTTCTCTTGAGATCCATGTCCAACACTACTCCATTGAAGAAAAAATTAAGGACCAGAGTCTCACAATTCATGCCATACCTTTCTCCAAATATTGTTTATTTTCTCATGTATTTACTATATGACTGACAACAAATAGAACTGGTTAGTTTGGGTGGGTCCTAGGGACCGAATTATAATGAGATTTCATTTTTTATCCCCTATATGGGTACTATCCTTAAGTTTTTGTTTATGGTGACAATTCAAGAGAGAGTGGAAATGCCTAAGGATTGTAATTTCATCTTCTTAATATGATTTTTTTTTATTTTTTATTTTTCTGGGGGGTACTATCCTCTAGTTTTTGTTTATGGTGACAATTAAACAGAGCATGGAAATGTCTAAGGATGGTAATTTCATATTCTTAATTGAAATTACATTTTTTTTTTAATGTGTGTATGTGACAGAGAGAGAGATTGGTACCTAAATATATTTTTATTTCTTTATCTAGGTAGTGAAGAGTGGCATGTAATGCATTTATACATTGTGAATAATATTGATTGGATGAAGGTATGGATATAAATATGTTTACCATAGTTTATAATGGAGTGGGTTTTTAGAGTTTATTAGAAGAGCTTATGTGGATAAGGATACAAATCTGACATATAAGGAAATTCATATAGCATTTGGTGCAAAACATAGAAAGGTAAGCATTTTCCATTGAGGTTTAGTTTTTAATTCCCATTTTTGTGTTTTTTTTTTATCCCTCAAATTATCTCATACATATATTTATCATTTCATGACCATCAATTTATAACATGTCAAGTATGTAAGTGAAACATCACAAGGCTATGTGGTGTAATGGTAGAAAATATCACATTTAATAGTTGGATGATGAGAACAAAACATGTGATAGTGGGATAACTACAATTTTCATGGTTACTAATATTTCCCACAAGGATGTTAGACATCTGAAAATATATTAGATATAGACTTGAAATACTTCAAAAAAAATAAAAAATTAAGGCCAAGTGGTACATATTGTTGCTACAAGGTGATGAAAGGGCTATTACTAATCATGGTAATGGATTTACCGTGATTTGTACTACTAGTTATGAGCTAAGTGCACATCCCTATGTCATTCCAAGTCAATATGAGCAATTGTTTTATTCACATGTGCTAGGTAGACTGATGGGCCTCCAAATTTTTCATTTTATGGACCATCCTATGTATACATTTGATGTATATTACCCTAAGCCATGATCCCCGTGTGAAGAATTCATGTTTTTTAACAATCAATTAGTACATTGTGATATATGCTTATATGTTTATACATAATTTAATTAATTTCCAAATATGAATGTGATTAAATTGATCTTGAGTAGATTTTTATGATTTTTTGCATATGTTATATATGAAGACTAATGTGATCCCCAAAGGCTCAAAGTGTAGGAACTTGATCCACCAAGATAAGGATGATATCCATCATTTATGAATCCAAATCAAATGGATGACTGCTAATAATTTTAAGATATCTTGTCCCTTCACCATATTCAAAATCTACCAACAATTGGAGGCATCTGTAATGGCCTCAAGAAATTCAAATCCTAGCTTATTTAGGTAGTTCAAATTATATATGAGGGAAATATGCCCATTGGAACAATGTACATATTTCTATGATTTTAAGGGAAGCTTCCATCAATAAAGGGATTGATTAGAAGACTTAGATATGACTCATTTTCACGTATAAATAACAACATAAGATAATAGGATAGTTAGTCTCTTTTTTGTATTATTATTCATATATCTTGTCGCAAGTAATTTGAAATTTTATTAGGAAGACAAATTTATGCCCTTATGTTTTGAGACAACTTATGAATGAAAGAGACAGATTTTTGTTATGTTTCTTATTGTTACTTGTCTACAAGGGTTCTAAGAGCTTCCTTGGGTAGGGCCCACTCAAGGAAAGGACTAAGAACCCCTTTCACCATTTCCTTTCTATCCTTTATATATGTTTTTTCATAAACATACTTCCGTAGTAAAATAGAACACTTGTTATTTTTTGTTAGTGTTGGCGTTGCATGCGGTTTGTAAGACCCTAGGTTCGAATTATCTATGACCAACAAAACCCACCAAACATCATCCCTTTTGGCATCACCCACTTGCGCAGATGAAGTCTCACTCAAGGTATCTATTAGGACTACAAGAACCAGGTTTCTGCAGTAGTAAGGGAATGGGAGGTGACCATCATGTTCATTCTATCTTATTATTTTTGTGCATGTAATTTTATCCTTGTTCTTTATTAACTACTTAGTGATTTAGATTCATAATTTCATTATATTCCATATTACTACATAAAATCACCGTTGCCACAGTCATGATCAGTGTGTAACGATTAAACATAAGACCAAACTAATCTACCGTGCATCTAAACCAAATTCATAAACAATCACATAAAATACATACAACACAAGATTTAACATGGTTCACCCAACTCTGGGCTACGTCCAGAACAGTTGGCTTATTTATTATGGTTTCATTAAGTTCTTTAGGCTTGCGCATTGCACTTACAAAGATATATCATGTTTATCTTGTCTTCTACTAGCCTAGTCCCTCTGTAGTGTAAGCCTCTCTCTCTATGCATCATCCCTTACATTCAGACATTGATTCTCTCCCTTCCTATCATATCATATAAACCTTATTACTGACATGCACTCTTGGCAGATTGGAACAAACTCCACAGTACTGGTCGAGAATAACCACACGGAAGAACCCTATTCTCCCAACCCATTACATATTTATACATATAATCTAAGGATTAAAACCCTACTTGGTTCCCCCAAAACCCCATTACATTGCATGATAACTCCAACTAATTGGTTGTTCAGTTGCTTTCTCCTATTTTTTCATCTGCATGTTTCTTTTTCACTCTGATTGCTTGTTCTTCTTAATTTTGTACATCCTTCCATATTTAGCCTATCGAGTTGTCATCCTTCATTTTTGCTCGCTTTCTTCTCCTTATTTCTTCTCTTATTTATTCATCTCTTTGCTTTATTCTCTTTTTTTGCTTTATTCTTCTCTCATTGCATGTTTTACTTCTAGATGCACCTTTTTTGCTCACTATCCTTCTGGATGCACCTTAGTTGCACACTCCCTAATATTCCTTCTTCTTTTGCACACCTATGTTGCACACTTATTCTATACTTAGGATTTTTCCCAAAACTGCTTGTCCAATAGGGCCCCAACACTCACCTATGGCTCATGAGCCACTCTAGCATGTTTTCTGCTCTTCCATGCCACAAGCAATTTTTGGGAGGTTTCCTTTGCTACCTCCACTTCTTTGATTATTGTGGCCTCTGTTTCTGTGATCTCCTCAAAGCCCTATGCAGTCAAGGTTGTGAGTTTTTCCTCTACTTCAAGTGCTTCCTGTTTGACCTTTCCCTACACAGTGGCCAGCTCCCCTATTATCCTCAATTATTCTTCCTATAGTGGTCCTAATCATTGTTGAAGGATATTTAGTTGATCCCTCATCTTACACACTTCCAAGTATGATTGCCTCTAAGAAAAAATGGTTGTCATATGTTCCACTGGTGGAAGTGTAGCAACTCTTTTTTAAGCTTGTTGTGCATGTTCCTACGCTTCTCTTAACTTTCCCTATATGGCCTTCATCTCAGGATCTTCTCCTAATTTTTTCCAAACCTACGTGCTCTCTTCACAGAGTTTGGTGCATTCTCCTTCTATATTCTTAATATTGGAAACTATTGTCGTTGCCAAATACTGCATGAATGTTGGGAATTTGTCCTTGTGATGGCATTCAGTTCTACATTTGGTACACCAGACTTGCTCTTATTTCTCCTTCCCTTTTGTAAGTTTTTCCAGTTGAATCATCAATGCAGCAACTGCGTCTAAAATTGTGCCATTCCTCCAATGTCTCCTATCGGGGATGATTCCAATTTCATTGCAATTTCCAATGCCTCAAGATGCGACGCAATCTTTTGTTTAATTGATGGCCCAAAAATATGTGGTAGAATCCCTGCAATAAACCATTCTTGATGTTTTTTATCGAGGATATGGAAATTCAGTCTACCCATCAAATCCTTGAACCTTTGATTGAAGTCCCGTACTGAATATGTTTGTACCTGTTTAATATCCTTCAATTTTGTGATGTACTATGACTATGACTTTGGCTTCTTGAACTCCTTCAACAGTGCTTGCCTTATCTCAGCCAAAGTCCTGGCTTGTCCTGGAGGTGTGGTACTCTGCATATTCATGTACCATATTAATGTGTGGCCTATGAATGTTGTTGCTAACTGCACAATGTTCACAACCTCATCTTGGACATTCTTTGTGTCCCATATCGTCTTGCAGACAAACAGATGTTGTTCCAGATCCTCTGACCCAACTCCCTAGAAATCAGGTAGTCTAAGTGTGTTGTCTACCCCTTCCATGTTTCTTTGTGTATTCCCTTCACTTTGTGATGTTGGTTGACTCTGATTATCTCTCTGACTCTATGCATTACATCCATTACTCTGATTAATATTACTTTGTCCTCCCTAGCTAATTACAATTTATTTTGACAAGTCTTAAAATATTATTTATGATTGTGGTGATGTACATGATGTCTTGGATTCGACATGGGACCTTGTTTGATTAGGACTTAACAGTTCTTCTATTACTTCACTAGACTGAAACTCCTCTTATTCCCCTCTTATATATGGTATCTCCATGATTCATACTATTGTGCAAGGTTCGCTCCCCTCTAGCTCACTGCATGGCTCTCCTTTCTTAGCCCTAGTATTTTTACTCTTGTTCCTCCTTCCTCCATGCAATACTACAAACTCGTATTCTTCCTCTAGTATACCTTCTTCTTGCATCCTCAATCCCTTCCTTCCTTTCTCATCACTTCCTTCACTCTCTCTTGTTCTTAGACCATCTTGTTTTCATCCCATGGTTCCCATATGTGTGAGAGGCCCTTTGGCAGTCATATTGCATCATCATCACACACTTTTCACACAACATCATCTTTATCCATGTACCTAATGATTTCATGAACCTTCCATGTGGACCCTTGAAAACTTCCCTTTCTACAACACTGTATGATTGGGTAAAATCTATGGAAAACTTTGTAATATATCCTCCTAATATGTTATCCAACCAAAAATCAATTGCATGAGTAGTTGGATTACTTATAGAATTCATCTATCTTACCAACTCAAGAGTCCAATTTCTTGGTGCTGCAGTTCTGTACCTCCCAATATTCTCCACTAATATTTCTAGCCACTAAGTCGAAATAATTGGAAATTCGCTAAAGAAAAATTCATGCAGTTTTGTATACACATACCTTTGCATCCACTTATTGTCACTCATACAAGGGTTTCTATTCTCTTGTCGAGCAAACTCTCGTCCCTTCCTTTCCAATCATTCTTAGATATCTTTCTTAGTCAGCCTCTGAAACATTCCCTTAATCACAAATTACAGGTCCCAACAACAAAACCATGTGTTGGGGCTACACATGGTTTGTAAGACCCTAGGTTCAAATTATCTATGACCAACAAAACCCACCAGACACCAATCCTTTTGGCCTCACCTACTTGTGCAGATGAAGTCTCACTCGAGGTATCTATTAGGACTGCAAGAACTAGGTTTCTACAGTAGTAAGGGAATGGGAGGTGACCGTCATGTTCTTTCTATATTATTATTTATGTGTGTGTAATTATGTCCTTGTTCTTTATTAACTACTTAGTGATTCAGATTCATATTGTCATTATATCCCAGATTATTTCACAAACTCATTGTTGTCATAGTCATGATCAATGTGCAATGATTAAACATAATACCAATCTAATCTACCATACATCCAGACCAAATTCATAAACAATCACATAAAAGACATACAATACAAGATTTAACATGGTTCACCCAACTCTGGGCTATGTCCACAATGACTAGCTTCTTTTTTATGTTTTTGTTAAGTGCTTCAGGCTTGCGCACTATGCAAACAAATATATATCATGTTTATCTTTTCTTCTACTGGCCTATCCTCTCTCTCTTTGCATCATCCCTTACATTTAGACATTGATTCTCTCCCTTCCCAACCTATTCTATCAACCTTCTTACTGACAGGAATTCTCGGTAGCTTGGAACAAACTCCACAGTACTGGTCGAGAATAACTACAAGGAGGAACCCTTATTATCCCAACCCATTATATATTCATACATACAATCTAAGGCTTAAAACCCTACTTGGTTCCCACAAAACCGTATTACATTGGATGACAACTCCAGTTAACTGGTTGTTCAGTTGCTTTCTCTTACTTTTATGTCTGCATGTTGATTTTGCACTCTGACTGCTTTTTATTCCTGCTTTTGTGCATCCTTCCATATTTATCCTATCGAGTTGTCATCCTTCCTTTTCGCTCACTTTCTTCTCCTACTTTATTCTCTTTTTTCTGCTTTATTCTTCTCTCATTGTGCTTCATACTTGTACATGCGCCTATGTTTCTCATTGTCCTCCTAAATGCGCCTCAACTGTGCACTCCCTAATATTCCTTCTTCTCCTACGCACCTATGTTGCACACTTCTTATGTACTTAGTATTTTTCCCAAAATTGTCTCTCCAACAGTTAGTTTACAACAATTTAGATATTCCTTTGCATTTATGAACATCAATTATATTTCTTTACTTCACATGTTTCCTTTCAATAGTTTACATTACAATGTTCAATAATTTGAAGTAGATATAATGAACTTACTATGATTTCTAATGGTTGTAATGATTGAGTGATCTAGTGGTAACCTTAGGATCATAGAAACATTGATTCATTAGGTTCATTAACCTAACTCTTCATCCAAGAAGTAGTAATTCAAAGACCTTTATCTCCCTTTGCACATTGTCAAAGGAGTTAAGAGTGAAGGTCACGACCTTAATGGTGTGAAACGTTAAAAGGGGTAAACTATCAAATTTGAGCATTATGCAATTTTCAAGTAGTTCAGATTAGACCTATACAGTTTCATATATAGTGAACAACCCCTCATAAGTTTTCACGATCCCTATGTTGATAATTAAAGTGAGATGAGGTATTTGGTGTTTATTGTTACAATTCTTTGTCCCAACATTTTTTGGGTGTCATTTTTGGGGAGTTTGCTAAAATTGCATTAGGAACAATTTAATTGTTTTGAAAAAATAATAACAATACATAATTAGATTGTATACAGTGACCTAGAGACAAAAATGGAAGATTTTTACGAAAAAAAAAAAACATATTTCTAGTGTCTCTAAAGAAGGTGCTATGTTAAGCTTTGGATATTGGGTTATTACATTTGTATTGTCATTTTTTTCCTTATTGGTCTATTAGGCCCTTTAATGAATCAGTTGTTATTGTGCTTAAACAATTTTAATTCAATTAAACCAATTTTTTTAATCTTTCTCCAAGTGACCATCAATATTACACTACATATGGACAACATAAATAATGAGCATCACTCACATATAGGATATACACAGAGACAGATTTTCATGAGGAAACCCATAAAGGGAGAAAACCTCTTCTTCTTCGAAATGATAGGTAGTCCTTTAAGTTCTGTACATCATCTATAATTGAGCACCAACTCAATGTGAGGCTACTACCTCTGTTTTACAAGCTCCAACTTGTTTGAGAGTACCAACTCTTTGGTTTCTCTAGCATCCACTAGAAGGAAGCACCAACTCCCTGAGTGTTCCAGCACCAACTTCCAGTTACACAGGCACCAACCTATATAACAGAGAATCAATTGTTCTCCCTTGCACCACCCTGCCACCCTGGTTTTTCTGGCTGCAACTAGATGTAAGCTACAACTCCCTATGTTCAAGCACCCACTTGAACCTCTGAGGAAAACAGTCCTCCCTAGCACCACCCTACCTCCCTAGTTATAAATAAATGATTGAATAACCAACAACACAGATAAATCAAATCTTACCACTTCTTCATTGTTCTGCAATTCTTCTCTACTACTCTATTCTTCTGCTCTATTCATATTTGGCTTGACTTGTTGTCTCTGTCTATCTGTTATTTTTCTGTCCTTCTCATGCTCTTTGATATGTGCACATTCAGCTCTCTTCTCCTTTTCTCTTTTGTTCAGTTTTAGTTCCTTCTCTCTCAACTTTTCTTCATACTGCACATACTGTAGTTTTTCTTTTCTATAGTTCAACTCATTTTTTTAGTCCGAACAGCCAACCACACACAGTCTCTATGTTTTTCTTTTATACACCACCACAATGATAGTTATGCTTCGAATCGTCTTTGGCAAAGAAAAACATCTCAGCAACTAAAACGCCAACCAATCAAAATTCATGAATCAATTTTCTTAACTGATTCGTAACTGTTCAATTAACTATGAGAAGAAACAGTAGCCCTCCGATCATATTCAAGTTCACCTACACTGTTGGATTAAATAATGGATCTTGTGCTTATTTCTCCATTTCGCAATTTGGTATTTCGGCATTTCGGCATTCCTTGTGATGAGATAACTTGACACTCCATGTCGTGATCCCTAAAACTCTAAAAGAAGATCTTAGTTAGACTAGTTTCAATCATTTTGGCATTTCTCATTTTGGCATTTCGCGATTTTGCATGTCGCTAATTTCTGATGCGAGCATCTCGACTCTCCAAGTCGTGATCTCCAAAATAGAGTTTAGTTGTTAGCACCTTCCACAATTTCACATTTCGGCATTTCACAATTTCGCATGTCGCGAATTTCTGATGCAAGCATCTCGACTCTCCAAGTTGCGATCTCCGAAATGGAGTTTAGTTGTTAGCACCTTCCACAATTTTGCATTTCAGCATTTTGTGATTTCGCATGTCACAAATTTATGATGCGAGCACCTTGACTCTCCAAGTCATGATCTCCAAAATGGATTTTAGTTGTTAGCACCTTCCACAATTTCGTATTTCGTCATTTCACAATTTCGCATGTCAGAAATTTATGATGTGAGCATATTGACTCTCCAAGTTGCGATCTTCGAAATGGAGTTTAGTTGTTAGCACCTTCCACAATTTTTCATTTCGGTATTTCATGATTTCAAGACTCCTATAGTGAGAGTCCTTGATATCTCCATCTCCCGGTATCTGAAATCCTGGTAGCCAAAACTCCAAAATGGAGTTTGACCAACACTTCGATCTTGCCATTCGATCTTCAAAAATCACACCTTTGCACTGTGTTCGACTCTGTGCTAATTCACTTACTTTGTTCCTATTTTTCCATCGATGCATACTCTGATATTGCCATCAATGACAGGAATACTCTACCTGTTAAACATGCCAACCATCATACTCTGCCTTCTGTCTGAAAACATGCCAACAATCTCCCCCTTTAGCATTGATGGCAACCCCATGATGCAACTACACCACTGTAGAATCCTTGAAAAACATGCAACTATACCACTGTAGCATCCTTGAAATCATCACACTTTCTCCCCCTTTGACATCAATGTCAAAGAAAAAACATGCTCCCCCTGAGTCGTTGCAGTACATAATCCCCCTGTCAACTACGAGTGTCTTAGAAATACACCAGAGATTCAATAAGTACTCCCCCTGACCAGGTGAACAGATTAGACACAAGAAATTATAACCCCCAACTTTTGACGAAGATATCCAAAAGGGGTTATTGCTAATGGTTTAGTAAAGATATCAACAATATGTTCTGTGGAAGGAATATAATTCAGCTGAACAATTTTGTTTGTAACTTGTTCTTTGAGAAAATGGTACTTTATTGGAATATGCTTAGTCTTGGAATGAAGAACAAGATTCTTAGAGACACTAATGGCACTGGTGTTATCACAGTGAATTGGAATGGGATCAGTGTAAGTTACCTTCAAATCTACAAGAGTTTGAATCATCCACAAAATTTGTGTGCAACAAGTAGCAGCAGCAATGTATTATGCCTCTGTAGTTGATAATGAAATGGATCCTTTCTTTTTGTTGAGTCATGCTACTAATGAGTCACCCAGAAAGAATGCTCCTCCACTGGTGCTTTTTCTTTCATCAACACAGTTTGCCCAATCTACATCTGAATAAGCAGTTAACTGAAAAATTCTGATTTCTAGGATACTACAGACCATAAGTCATTGTTCCCATCAAGTATTTGAATATCCTTGTGACAACTACCAAATGACTTTGTTTAGGAGCAGACTAATAACGACCTACCATTCCAACAGCTTGCATTATATCAGGATGGGATGTTGTGATGTACATAAGACTATCATAGAGCAATATGTACTTTGATCAACATCTGGTGAAACATCATTTTTACTGATCTTGCAACCAACCACCATAGGTGTGCTAACAGGAGAGGAATCCTCCATCTGAAATTTCTTCAACATCTCTTTCAAATATTTTTCTTGAGAGATAAATATTCCTGCAGAACTATGTTTTACTTGTAAGCCAAGTAAGTATGACAGT
>JASDQU010258211.1:3083-15818 GCA_032191745.1 Picea mariana | reverse complement strand
TGACATTGAGCCAGTGTAGTATTGTGATGTGCCAGCCTAGTCTTGTGATGAAGTATCATTTTTATTGATACATATTGATGCAGATGATGATGGCATTCTTTCAAGAATGATGATGTTGCCGATGAAGAAAACTTTCGATGACTCATAAATATGTTAACCAATGTTTCAAGATGATATTGACAATACTGTCCTCCTGATGCCACTAATGATGCAGACCTCTCTCGCCTGATGTTGTTGAAGAATACCCTTCTTCTTAAGGGGGAGTGTTGAAATAATGTAACTGCAAAGAGTATTCTTATTATTATTGATATGTTATTTATAGGATTAATCCCCATTGTGGATTAATCATGTCGGTAATTGTATTAGGACCAAATCCCCTTTTGCGGATTGGTCAACGGACAATTATAATAGGCAGAATAAGAAGTCGGCCCCAGTAGTTAATAAGAAGACCCAGAAATATAATAAAGGTGGGTTTACCCACCCAGATTAAGAAGTCAGCCCTGCCAGTGAAGAGACACTTCACACATGCCAGAACTTGTATAAATAAAGGAGGCTAGTGCCTCATTTGAACACAACTCACTTGCTCAGTTTGAGAGACAAGTTCTGATCTGTTACCGACAAAGGAGAGAGGGAGAAGAGTGGCGCATCTTTTGGAGAGGACTATCTGTATTGGTTTGAGTTATCTCTTGACATTGTATTGGCAATTTATGATAAGTTTTTGCTGGGTTTTCTTCCCCTAGAGGGTTTCCCAGGATAAATGTTGTGTCTCTTGTGAATGTGTATTTCTCAGTGATCTTGTTCTTATGTTGCTCTTATCTATTGAAATGAAAAGAACTATAATAATGGCAAAAGCATTAACACCTCCATGATGGCTAAGATCTGTTCCACATGCTGAAGGTGTTCCTCCCACGTCTTGCTATAGATCAGCAAGTCATCAAAGAACACAAGAAGATGCTTCCTCAACTGCTTGTTGAAGACATGGTTCATACATGACTGAAATGTAGCTGGTGCATTGGTTAATCCGAATGGCATCACCAAGAATTCATAGTGGCCGTAGTGACACTTGAAAGCAGTCTTAGGGATGTCCTCCTCCCTCATTTTGATTTGATGGTAACTAGAGCGCAAGTCAATCTTTGTGAAGTAGACAGCCCCATGGAGCTCGTCCAATAGCTCATCAATCCTAGGGATGGGATACCGGTTTTTGATAGTCTTCTTGTTTATGCCCTGAAGTCAATGCACATGCACATGGTTCCATCCTTCTTCTTGACCAATACCACTGAAGAGGCAAAAGGGCTGGAACTTGGTCTAATGTGACCCATATCTAAGAGCTCTTTGATGGCCTTCTCTATTTCGTCCTTGTACTTCTTTGGGTGTCTATAAGGCGTGGTGATGACTGGCTTTGCCCCTTCCTCCAACTCAATGATATGCTCAAATCCCCTGTCTGGTGGCACATTTGGTGGGATAGGTCCAAACACTTTGTTGTGTTTGTCAATGATCCTTAGAATCTCTGGTGCGTAGTGAACCTTCCCCTTTTTGTCCACACGTGCCGAAATCTTGCACTCAACAGCACACACAATCTCCTCTCTTCTGAAAATGGCCTCCATCCTCTTTGCTATAACTACCTTGGCTGAGTTGCCTGTCATGCCTCTGAGGACTACCTTTCTTCCACTCTCCTCTATGAAAGACATCTCCATGTCTTGTAGTTGGTGGTGATAGGCCCCAATGTGCTGAGCCACTGCACTCCAAGGATTATGTTTGTGTCTGGAAGGTCCATCACATAAACATCCTGTACCAAATCATGCCTACCTAGTGTAAGTTTCATCCCTGGAATGTACCTGTTACAAGGCATTGTGCTTCCTCCTGCTACCTCTACCTTGAATCCTTCAAACTCAACTGTGGACATATGCCTCCTCTATAGCAATGTTGAGTCAATGAAGTTGTGGGAGGCTCCCCCATCAATTAGCACTGACACCTTCTGCCCCTGCAAGACTCCTCTCATCCTGAAGGTGTTGTACTTGGGCACCCCACTGATGGATGCCAAAGTAGCTCTCTCCTTTGTCGTACTGTCATGACCTGTAGCTTCCTCCTCTGCAGTTTCGGTGGTGTCTGCCTCCATGTTCTGGATGTGGCCGAAATCCTCATCCTCCTCATTGTCTGATGTCACCTCTATGTAATGAACTTGGCTATGGCCCATGCATTTGTGGGATGGGTTCCATGGCTCTTTACATTTGTAGCATAGTTGTTTCCTCCTCAGTTCTCTTCTAGTATTCTCATCCATCCTACCTCTTCCCCTATCAAACCCCCTTGGGTTTCTCCCTCTTGGGTTCATTGGAGGTCTTTGGTCTCTACCTTCGGTGTTAAGAGGTGGTCTAGGCATAAATTTCGGTTTTGTCGCTGGCCCTTGATGTCTCGTTCTCCAAATAGTATCCTGTAGGTTGGTAGGCTTAAAAGCCTTAACCCAACCCTTCAAGGGTTCCATCAAACCCTCAGTGAAGAGCATCATGAGTCTAGATTGTGATATGTCGTGCACCATGACTGCTAGCCTCTGGAATTCCTCAATAGACACCTCTGGTGCTCCTGTTTGTCTGAGCTGTGTGAGCTCCCAGAAATGTAGCTCGGGATCCCCCTGGTCAAACCTGTCAATGAGTCTCTGAGTAAACTCTGTGTATGCCACTATTTGATTGTGGCCAACTGTAGTCAATCCATGATACCACCAATCATGACCTTTGTCGTCCAAGTACATGGTGGCAAACTTGATGGCCTCCATCTCCCTCATAGGGTTAAGCTACAGGTAAGTGTCTAGTTTTTGTACCCACGCATGTGCAGTCATCTTGGCCGAACCATCAAAGTAGGGGATCTCCATTTTCCCTGCCCTGCGCTCAAACTCATAGTTGCTCTTATGGTATGGCCTAGGCTTGTTTCTAGATTTGATTCCCCAGTACTGATCTAGGGTGATATGCCTTTGAATTGTCACATTCAATGAGTTGTACTCCCTGGAACATTGCTCAAACTGCTCAACAAAATCGTCCATGGTTTCAAGCTGTGGGGGTTCATCTGTGAATGTGGGCAAGTACGGTCTAGGAGTAGCCCTGCTACCTGTCTGTCCTAGTGGCGCTCCCCCTCCATGGCTTTCCTCAAAATAATGATAGGGGATGTGTTCTTGCTGATACCTGTTGCCTCCATGAGATCCACTAGTTTCCTTATTGACATAGGATTCTAGACCTTTCCCCTTGTGATTCATTCCCATCAACAACTTTGCTATTCTTGTCTGGTTTTCATCTACCTTCCTTAAGGTCTCAGTTATCTCAACCTGCCCCCTACGGTTTGCCTCCTGGTTCTCCTGTAAGTGGGTGACCAATTTACTTTCTGTCTAGTTTATGGATTTACGGAACTCCTGTGCTAAGATTGTCAATCCCTGTGGCTCACTGTCATCACCTGACCCCTCCATCTCAGCTTTTGTTTCACTTGTCAGTTTCTTTCTTCGGCCCATGTAAATGCCACTGAATTTTTGCATGCACTTATCCTCACAGGATGGGAGGATCAGAGCTCTGATACCACTGTAATGTTCCCAAGCCAATTTTTTTCGCTTGGAACACTAACTAACCACCGATTTACTTGTTCTTTGTGTCTGTGTGCAAGTTGGCCTCTCAAGTTTCGGCCTTAGGTTTATGTTTAGTTATCAAGCACAGATCTAAAGATAAACTGAATGCAAACACAAGATCTAACCAGTACACCAGATATGGAACTCCAAAAGCATAGATATGACCTTTATTATTATGTAAAGCAAGAACCTGATACAATATGGATGCAGATTTGGAATAACATCATATGGCTCCAAGATAGAAGATATGAGCTACTACAAAATGCTCCCAGCAATACAAAATAAGCCTCCAAAGGTTGAATGTGTGATGAAGACACTAAGAACTAGGGTCACGTCCAACCCCCTCTCGCTGCTGGCATGTCCTGCTGGATAGATGAGAAGGCCAAGGTTTCGGCCCAGCTGAAGGAGATCTCCAAATGATGCCAAACTTCACCAAATGATAGATCGGGACAAGGGAAACCTCTCCCTGAAGTATGAAGTCAAAATGCCAAGTCTTACCCCTCCAACTATTGAAACCCTAATCAAGACTATGCCCTCTTGAAACCCTGAAGTGCCCAATAATTTGACCCTGATGAAGAAAGACTCCAAACCTCCTGAAACTCCCTAGGAAGATAGATCGGGCTACCACAAGCCCCTGGGAGAAGCCTCAAGGTCAAATCTAAGGTGTAACCCCCTCAAACTGACAATATCTGAATCACAGTTGCGCTCTCCTTCTCTCAAAGATGTCCCAGATCTGTAGATAATAATATGGCCGTAGTAACTCTTCCAAAATGCTCCCAAACTAATGAACAAGGCCCTGCAAGCAAAACCCAAATGCTAGAATGTCTCTAGACCTTGTCACAATGCAGATCGAACTTCTCTTCATGAAATGATGCGCCCCTGCTGGAAAACTCTCAAGGGTACGGCCCTGCTGCCCTCCTGGATTGATGATGGAACCTATGATGAGTGTAGAATGGTGTGGGTGGAGTATTTCATCCCCGAGACCAAGCTTGGAACAAGGTGAGTGGAATCTTTCACCACTGAGTTGTTCTCTAGGGTTTGTAATCTCAAAACCCTCAAAACTGTGTGCTCAAGAGCTCAACAAGAAAATACAATAATATCCAAGATGAATGAGAGGTGTGCCCTAGGCTTTCCTTTATACTTCTTTTTTGTTTCTCTGTTGAGTTAAGTTAACCCCTAGGGTCAACTCCTAACTCAACCTCAAGCGCTCTATTCCTTCATTGAGTTACTCTTTTACCCTTTTTACCTTTTTCCAAGTCAACTTCAAAATATGACATTGAGTTAGCTGACCTTTCCCCATGTTGCATGAGACTATGATCTAGTGGGGATGCCTAGACCACTAAGTCTTCCCAGACCTCTTCATCAAGAGGTGGGGGACATTACAGTAGCATACAATCAATCGATATGCAAACTACAAACCTAATTTGGTTGTTTAATCTACAAGTGTGATGGTGGAGAGGGGCTATAAAAGATCCACTATTCAAAGCAAATTTCAAAGGTGGCCTCTATTAAAGTCTATCTACAGACACACGTAATCAAGTGGTATAGGATATGTGATGTTCCTATCTTGAAAGTAAAGGATACAAAAGGGAGATAAGAGGGAGGAAAACCATTACCCTAGCCCTTTCCAATTAAGATGAAGTACCTTTCCTTAGCCCTTGAGTTGCCTTTGACATCCATACACCTGCAAACAAACATCCAATACTAGCATGGAGAACTAATAGCCACTCATAAGAAACTCCTTATACATCACTCTATTACTTGGACAAAACAAAGACAAAAATACTCCAATGGCTTAGAGCTTCTTTTATTTACACCAGAGATCCTTCTCCAATCCAATCCATCTTGCAAATGGAGAGACCAAACCCTTATATAGGTTTTATCTCTAACTCCTCATACAATAAAATATGATTTAATTTCCTAGATCCACTTTCTTCTCCAAGGAATACAATAAAAATAAGACTCTCAACAACTTGTTTACTAAAAGTAGCATGAAGTTTGTTGAGAGCTCAACTTCCTCCAATAAAATATTCTAGGAAAATAAAATAACATTATCCCCTCTAACTAATTTCAATGACTCAATCAACAATGATAAAAAAATGAAGATAGTTGAAACGACCATCCAAAATATCCAAAAGACTAATAACCTTCTCAACCAATTTCCCAAAATAACCAAAAGTAACTTCTTCCTCAAATGTACCATTAACTTCAAAGTCAAACCTTCATCCAATGTAAGAAACATAAACCCACTCTTACTATGTTCTTTGCATACCATATCTTATAGATATAATAAAAAAAGGTAAGTGGCCTCTTAATATAATAAAGGAACATCTCGCCACGTGAGGTCCACGATTTGGTCACCAATGAATGGTAAAACAACCAATTCATACGGCTTCTTCCTCGGCAAATCTCAAACGATGGATGGCCACTCTCGATGTGGAATGGCAGTTTATGGATGTATCTTTGACCAAGCTGATGTGCATGAGCTGGCTGGAAGTCGTATAGCGCCCCACATAAGATGTATCATGAAAAATATGTTCAAGGTCAAGTGCGCCCCTTTTGAGTTCATGAGACGATGGCTTCCTCATATCGACCCCATAATTTTAATCATGGTATGATGGCTTGGTGGACCCAATACGCATCACCTCTTCTTCAAATCAAGTGGTATAGCATCCCTTTTTCACTTCAAATGATGTTGGTGGCTATAATTTGGATGCTTTAATCTCAAGGGTCGATCCATATGAAAAGACCAACCATTTCAATAGGTAAATTGGGGGCCTTTAAGATTGGCCACTCATTTCTCTTTTAGCAAGTGCGCCCCCCATATGGTCGGTTACTTCCCACTTCACGAGCTTATGTCTTTAATATCATTGATATTTCATGGCCCAATAAAGAGGAGGCCCCATCCATGGCCTTACGGCGGCTCTTCTTAAACTTGACCAAAATTTAATCAAGTTGCGGCTTGAGATGATGCCATTTCACTTTATTAAACCTTATCATATGTTGCTCATGTCATAACTTAAAGGTGCACTCTTAAAGATGTATAAAGGGGACTTATTAAAATAATATAACCCTTAAAACTTTGCCCCTTTTTTCACCATGGCTAAAGTGTACAGGGGGTGGCCCCTTTAGAGAATGTTCATTCATATGTATGAAGATGATCACTCCATTATAAGCCAAAGTCATGGAGTTAAATAATCCCGCCATGAGGAACCATGATCACATCAATTCTATCATTTTGATGCTTTTTAGGTACTCCATAAGTGAGTGTTAGACTAGGCTAACCTTGAACAACATCATCCACCATAGTATTAAGGAGGATACCACAACTATCCATCAAGTGCAACCATGAAGAGAGAACCAAGTGCCACCATTTAACCCACATCAAAAAGATATGTAGTGTCACCAAGAAAGAATAGAAGGTGTGTCAGTCCATCAACATCCTCGTAATTCATCCCTGCAAAACCTGTGATGTGATGAGAATCATCATTTACCACTCATGACATATGAGAGGTAACAGGTGCAACAGGATAAACCTCTGTTTGAAAACCAGGTTTCCAGCTTAGAAGTTTGAGGAAAAGAAAAAAAAAAAGAGAAAAAAGAAAACTAATAATAATAAAATGTCCAATGATAGGCTCATAATTCTATTTCACAACCGTCTGATTTTCTTTATGGTCTTTTCTGCAGCATTCAAAATGTTGATAAAATTATATTGTTGCCTTAATAACTCTGCTGCACTAGTTTCATGATTTATGACTCTGTAGGATCAGGTTGGAAGCTATCTCTGCCCAACTATTCCAAGGCAACTGGCAGAAAGAGTCCAAGATTGGCTATCCAGGGTTCAAAATTCTAGAGACATCGAGGGAGGACAAACCATGATGACAGAGTACTCGTGCTACATATTCTCCTGCAAATAATTTAGGTTCTCTTTAATGCATTTTTAATTTCTTTCTGTAAATAGGACTTAGGAGGGTAATTGGCAATATTAATACCATTCCCCATCTTTCCCAAAATCCTAGTGCACTAAAAGCCCATTGCTACTCTGCTGGAAATGGCCCTATATTTAATATCCTGGGTCATTAATTGTTAAACCCTGTGGTCTACCATTCCCCAAGCATCATAGTGCACTTAACGCTGATAGCACTAGCAATCATACCTATTATATGCATATTATTATATCAAACTAGAACATATTATATGCATATTATAATATTAAGGACGTTTGGGGCCTAAAGACCACTATTGTAGCGATGGTGGCTCGTTTTGCAACATTTATATAACCACTCCATAAGCCTATCCAACAATGGTGGCTCATTTCATAGCAAGCATGACCACTCCATAAAGCATACTCAACAATGATAACCCATTCATGACATCCTCGGTCCAGTTCATGGTAACAATCATCATTTTGTAGCCCATTGATAATAATTATCCCAAACTGTAGCACTTACAGTTATTCCATAGCATGATGCCCCGTTTTGTAGCTTGTCAAGACTTGACTATATTCGGCAGCACGAAATGAGATAATGTGACCCAACCATTTGCATTAAACCATTGACATGATTCATAACCATTTGCAATAAACCGCCTCTTATAACTATTCTAACCTGGCAAATGGGGATCAGAACTAGCATAGGTTTCAAGCTCGAACTGTGAAAGGGATCCATTAAACCAACAACATATCCACCATTGTGAGTTCAAGCAATCAACAAACATAGGAGGATCGGTCAACAGAGTCAAGCCAGATAACATTGAAGATATAAGAGCTAACCCCACGGTCATGGAGGTGTTCGCGCTGGTTGGTTGGCTCAAGTTCCTTGAACGATTTCAGGTCTCGGATACGCAGTTGGCACTTGAATTTGCCCAAGCCTTCCACGATACTCAAGCTATGGTGTGGCAGTTGACAGTTATAGTCCTGGAGGAATCCATCAGCCAGGTCACAGGGCTTTCGCAATAGGGAGAGAAATGGTATACAAATTTCAGGATTGCAAGTGTGCTGGTCTCAGTTTCTCAAAAATCCTTCGCCATTGCCCAATCTCAGAAGGGGCATTCAGAGGGATGCATTATCTCCACCTTGGAATGAGGTTGTCTTCTTTTTGAAGAAGTTTATTACTTGTGAAGGCAGGTTCAGTATGGCATATCACTATCACATTTGGATTCTTATGCACTTAAAAGAGGATAAACCGCTCAATATGCCCTACTACTTGCTGGAGAGCTTAACAAAAATGACCAAGGCCGTAAGGAAACGAAGGAGCCCTAAAACTGCATTATACCACAAAGGGTTTATCATGATGCTAATCAATGTTGAGTTGGAATGATTGGGTTTTCCTTGGAGCATGTTTGCAAAATGGATGGCAACTAAGCCATGGGCTAGGGCTTTGCCACCGAAAAAGGGGCTCGACCAAATGCAGCTATAGGAGGCTACAACATCGGGGCATCACTGCTCAACAAGGGTATCAAAGAAGGTAATGGGACCAAGCATCCCTATCACTGATAGTGCTACCGAATCCGATGAGGATGACGATGAAACAAGGGTATTGGGAGACCCTATCACTAAATTTGCTACAGAATCGAAGGTCCGAGAGACAGGGATGATGGTAACCAAGGTGTTGGATGACACCATTGTTGAGATTGCTACAAAATCGGAGGATGAGGAAATTCGATCGAGGTGCTTGGATATGGAGACCGATCAAGCCCCAAACCATGAACATGGCTAGGTAGGGTTTGAGCTATCCTCACCAACTCGTCCTATGACTGAAGAGCCACAATGTTCACAATTTGCTCTAGGATCGAAGGGACCCAATTGAAATCAAAGAAACAAGAAAGGTAAGTCACCCCTGGTTCCTAAACCTTTAAGATTTTGTAGCCCTAACTACCAGTCATTGCTTAAACAAAAAAACGGTTAATGCTACAAAACCAGAGGCTTAAGACCAAGCTACGGTATCATAAACTTCAGTTTGGAAACAAAGAAAACTTTTTGGATGACATCAAGAGGAAGTTTCAAAGCCTAGGGATGATAACTGTGTTGAGGTACATGTGAAGGAACCCAACAACTCATCAATGCTTTCCTTGATGATATTACTACTAACACATATGCCTTCATTCAATTAAAACCAAACCTTCCACAGTGGAAAAACAAGGACGAATTTTTTGATCTTGGGATTATTAATAGGGAAACCCACCGCCAGGTCATTGAAAAATTGAAATAGAAATGGTTTTCCATGTATCTCATGCAATAGCAGAAGTGGGAGGCAAAAATTAAGAAGTATAAAGATTAGTTGAAGCATACTCTGGGGTTGGTACATCAGACTTGTGAACTAGCTTTTGAGGCAATCCTTTGTAGGAGCCCTCCAAGAGCTTACCCCATCCTCTTGCACAATCGATGGACAACATTTAGAATAAAACAATCAGTAGTTGAGAAACCACATGAGGTGGAGCAGCCACAAGATTTTATCAATATATTGATCTCTGCTGATATGAAGGATCAAAATCTGTTGTGTGAACTCTATCTTTATAATTTTCTACTCCAGGACAATGCTCGCTGGAACCCCAACCCCTATGTTGGGGATGTCCAGTTATGTGCATCCATATCTCATATACTTGGCCTAGTTCAATGGAAGAAAAATATGGACTTCCATGTGAGGATTGAGGCAGAAGCAAGCTTGAAAGTCAGAGATGAGTATCATTTGCCTCATGTGATGAAGGATGATTTACAAAGGTTGATAAGAGATCCAAGAGACACTATCACCATTCGGTACCATCAAAGATATGCCATAACAAAATACCTTGAAATCTCGAGGGCACATTTAGTGGAGGAATTTTGGTGTCTCATGACACATGGGAGATTCTTCCCAACTATTTGAGGAACAAAAATCCCATGGGGTACCCATATTTTGGTCTGGCCCTTAATAGGGCAGCATTCTATGCCAATTCCTTGCTAAGGTATAGTACAAGGTGGATCGGTTTACGATTCCATTTTCCCATTATTTGGTGTCAAAGTCGGTTCTACAAGGCACCTGTGAGTTGGAATGAAGAAGAGGAAAGGACACAATGGATACAATTGGATAGAACTTTGGGCTATTACAATACAGGGGATTATGGACACGCAGCTTTTGACCGGGGGGAATTACATGTAGGGGTTTCAGAAGAGGAATAGTTGGGGTTGCATAGGGACATGCAACCAGACCAGCTGGGGGGAGATGATGGACCACCATTTTGACATCTTTTTACTCCTTTTTTGGCCTACAACATATATCTCTTTTGCCTCTTTCCATACACTAAAGACTCACTCCCCTACCTTATTCTAATTTTTCCCAAGGTATATATATCTTCCATTTTAATTCTCTTATCTTCTTTTTATAGTTAGAGTTAAATGTGTGTTTTAGATTATTTGAATTATTATATAGATATGCACATGTGTCCACTTATGTTTAGCGCACAGAGAGCCTTGCTAACCCAAACCTTTATGAAGATTGTCTAGTATTTCCAGGTTAGCATAAGTCAAAGCCCAGTCATGCTTTCAACCATCACATGGAAAGGCAAGTGGATCGAGGGTTTTTTAAGAAGATATATTAAAGAACAACGTTCGACTCTCATCATAAAGATTCTCCACCATGACCAAAGGCGCAATGGCAAGCATATTCGCATGGACCTCGTGGAGTGCTTAGTAGTTATATCAGTTTTTTAAAGATCCAATCCCTCATCAATTCTCAACCGTGAATATGCTTGAAGGAACCTGTGACCACAACTTGTTCATTCGACATAGGATGGATTCAGCGCTCCAACGCTCCAATTGGCTGAGGGTTATACCCTCAGATAACTGTTAAATCGATTATGCTATAGGTGCCAATCCGAAGGTTAGTATTATTTTATAGTTGTGTTTGTTTGAGCTGATAACATATTTTGAGGGGCTTGCTGCTCCATTCCTGGAGCAGGCAGGCCCCCTTTTATGTATATATGTGTGATCGCCTCAAGGAGGACGATAGTTACATAATTTGAACCTGAACTGGAGACGCTTGCCCTGTAAACTCTATTTTCATAAGACTTAATAGATTGTTGGTTTATGTGTGGAGTTTTCCCATAATTATGTTATGGTGATCTTGTGAATTTAAGCACAGGTCGAGCCTTGAGGTGGGCCCACTCGAGGTAAGGTGTTGTGCTATATTTATTTTCTGTGTGTATTTAGTTTTAGTGTGCTGATTCTTAGTTTCATTTATTCTATTGTTTAGTTATCTGGTTATGTATGGTTTCAATTTATTGGTTTCATTTTAGTTCTCTGCCTCAACTTGGTTACCTGTAGATTATGCTACAGAACTGGGGTGTTGCAGAGCTAGGGTTTTACAGAATCACTGTGTTCTCAATGAATACTTAAGTATGTTGAGAAAAATGCTGAGTTATGGATATGATTTCCAGTGGCTGCAACATCTGAGGTGCCATTAACTGAGTAGGGATTGAGAATGTTGTTGGTTCTTTCATTATAGATTTATGTTTCAGTACTAGAATAGAGTTTAGAATTATGTTTCATTTGTAGTGTGTGAAAGCTAGATCAGATGATATAATTAGATTTGCTTTAAAATGCTACTTTAGTTTATGTGTGCTATGGAATCACTTTGTTCTTGGTCTCACTTGGTGAACAGAGCGAGATAGTGAGATTACGAGCCTAGTTCTCAGTAATTTGACTATATGAGGTGCCACCAACTGGGCTGAGGATCATGGATATTGTCAATTCCATTTTCCATGCTTTATTTTAGTTTATGATTGCAGCAGTTTCCATTTTCTTTCTCTATCAAGTAGATTAGATTGTATAATAGTGGCAAACTCTTTCTTCTGTGTACATTGTGTTAATGTTTATGCCATTATTATAGTTCTTTGCATTTCATTAGATAAGAGCATAATAAGAACAAGATCACTGAGAAATACACATTCACAAGAGACACAGCATTTATCCTAGGAAACCCTATAGGGGAAGAAAACCCAGCAAAAACTTCCTTATCATAAATGGCTTATACAATGTTCAAGAGATAACTCAAACCAATACAGAAAGTCCTCCCCAAGAGATGCGCCACCCTTCTTCTCCTCTCTCCAACTTCCAATTGCAGCTTGCCTCATAAGATAATGAGCAAGTGAAGTGTGTC
>JASDQU010258209.1:0-15818 GCA_032191745.1 Picea mariana | reverse complement strand
AAACCTTTCCTACAAACTGAGCGATAACACACCCCACTGTTATCTGTCAATAGTAGAACCTTTCTGCCCATTATGTAGTGTCGCCACATTTTTAAGGCGTGTATTACTGTTGCCAGTTCTAAATTGTGAGTGATGTAGTTTCGCTCATGTTCCTTTAACTTCCGGGACTCATAGAAAATAACGTGTCCTTCTTGAGTTAGGACACTAGCTAGTCCTTCTTTACTCGCGTCAACACAGACCGTGAAGTCTTTATCTGGGTTTGCTACCTTTAGAATGGGTGTGGTCGTTACTAATTCCTTCAACTTATTAAAACCATCTTGGCACTTTTGTGACCAGTTAAACTTGGTCCCTTTCTTTTGTAACGATGTGATGGGGTAGGATATTTCGGAAAACCCTTCTATAAATCTACGATAATATTCGGTGATTCCCATGAATGACCGAATGTATGCTACATCCTTCAGTACCGGCCATTCCATAATGGCTCTTACTTTCTTAGGGTCGACTGCAATGCCTTTTGCAGAAATGACATGTCCTAGGTATTGTATTTTCTTTTGATAAAAGTCACACTTATCAAATTTGGCGTACAGTTTGTGTTTCCTCAGTGTTTGTAGAACTACCTTTAAGTGTTCTTCATGTTCTTCCTCTGTTTTAGAATAGACTAGAATATCGTCGATAAATACTAGTATGAACTTGTCCAAGTACTGACTGAAAATACTGTTCATTAGGCACATAAACGTGGCTGGTGCATTAGTGAGTCCGAAGGGTATGATTATGAATTTGTAATGTCCATTTCTTGTTCGAAAAGTTGTCTTGCTTATGTCCTCATCTTTTATCCTAACTTGATGATATCCAGATCATAAATCCAACTTCGAAAAGATATTTGCCCCACGTACTTGATCGAACATATCGTTTATCCTAGGTAAAGGGTACTTGTTTTTAATAGTCACTTTGTTCAATTGTCTATAATCAATACATAGTCTTAGAGTACTGTCTTTCTTCTTCACAAAGAGGACAGGTGCTCCCCAAGGTGAAACACTCGGTCTGATATACTCTTTTTCCAATAACTCCTCCAGTTGGATTTTCAATTCTGTCAATTTTGGTATACTCATTCGGTAAGGTGCTTTCGAGATAGGGGTTGAACCAGGTAGTAGGTCTATGGAGAAGTCTATTTCTCTTCTAGGGGGTAATTCAGGTATTTCATCAACGAATACGTCTCTGAAATCACGTAACACAACAAAGTCTTCCAAGTTAGGTTTTTCTTTCTTTTCTAACAGGTTTATTACTTGGATGGTATAAAATTGACATCCCTTTCTCATGTATTTCTTGAATTGCATCGTGGAAACTTGTCTAACTGATACAGGTTTTGGTACACCTTGGGCTATTCTAGTAGTGTCATAATCATCTTTATAGTTAAGTGTCTTTGTATAACAATCGAGTACTGACTTGTGCTTTTCCAACCAAAACGTTCCGATAATCATATCTTAAGATCCTAGGGATAGGATGTTCAGATTTGTCCTTATGTTCTGACCATCTAAGTTGAACTCAAAATCAAAAATAAATTCAACTACTTTCTTTTTAGTTTCGGTAGCTAGTTGTACCAACCATGATTTTGCATGCTTCAATTTCTTAAGTTTATTTGACTCTACTATACCAGGAGTAATATAACTTAACGTAGCTCAAGGGTCAATTAAAACAAAAACTCGAGTGTCATTGATTTTACCTTCGATTTCTACCATAGAGGACTGATGGTCAGCTTGTCGACCATCTATGGATGCGTTTATTCGATGCAGGCTTCTGCCCACATCACCCACTGTCGAGGCTTCCTGCAAGTTATGAACAATAGTTCAGTTTGCTGAAATTAAACGTGGATAGTTCCTCCTTAGGTGAGGTTCTCCACATTCCCAACACTTTAACGGTTCGTGGTGGATGTCCCCAAACTTCTTCATTCCTAGATTTACCGGTTTACCGCTACCTTGCGTATTCAGATGGTTGGAGTGAAAATATTTTCTCGGAAATCTTTTTGCTGCATTCCGGTGGGGAGCTAGTTGGTATCCCTTCTTCCGCTGGTTCATTCGATCTTGTTTCTTATCCATCCAGGCTTTGGGAAACTCTATCCATTGTTTATACTTGTCGTAGCACATTCATTCTTTCCTGAATACTTCACTCAAGGATTTGGGGTTGTCAAACTCAATTCTGTCCCTGTAGGACTGTGGTAAACAACTTAGAAATCACTGGATTTTCACCTTATCCTCCCGGATGTAAGGTACGAACCTTAGTAATTCTAGGAATTTATTTATAAGGTCTTCCATTGTCATCTGTCCAAGTCTTAACTCGTAAAATTCTTTTGTTTTTGTTTCATAGTAGCTTTCAGATAGGTATTGTTTTTTGAAATATTTCTTGAAGTCAGACCATTCCATCTGTTTTTCTTTTAAGCCCTTTGCCAATTTCAGATCTTGCCACCAAATGCTGGCCTTTCCTTTCAAATTGTAAATGGCCATTCTGACTTTCATATTGTTGGAATAGTTGTATATTTGGAAATATTTTTTGATATATAATAACCATGCCTCAACTTCCTCACATGTTCTGGATTCCTTGTAAAATGTAGCAGGTTTAATCTTCTTGAATTCCCCTTCAAGATGATCTACTTGTTTCCTCTTTCTATCTTGTTTTTCTTTATCTTTAGCTGAAGGGGTACCCTCAGATGAGTTGTCCTCTTTTCTTGCTTCAGGATCGGAGTTCTTGGAGGCCCTCTTACTGATCTCTTCTTCATGATTATCGTCCTTTGGGATTTTCTTGGTTACTATGCTGCACAACATGACTTCATTTATCTCATGCTATTCCTGCTGTGCTTTCTTCAGTTTCTCATTGTCTGCTTTGAAAACCTGTAGCTCAACAATAAGATTCCTCATTGTTTCCAGTACTTCCGTAGGTGAGCTTCCGTCACTATTCTATCTTGGATATCCTGGAGGTCCTTGCTCTAGATCCCCTTCCATTCTGATTTCTGCATCATCCTGAGCTACCATAATTCACACAAACATAAAAGGTTTTCTGTTTGTAACAAAAAGTTTTATTAGTTTTGCTTAAATCGAGTATATATAAAGCAACTACAGTGGCCCTATTCAAGTCTAGTGTTGTAACTTTGGCTCTGATACCATATGTAATAAACCTCAATTTCGTCATATTTTTTTTTTCTTCTAAGAGCATTACGCTCTAAGTTTGTATGATAGATTTATAATAAGGGAATAATCCTTAATATTTAAAACTGTGATACCCTAGGTATTCAATTTCTCTATCCTAACATTACAGATCCATAGTCTAGTGTTTTACTCTTCAACTTTCTTTTAAAATATACTCGTCTTTGTAAGTGGTTAAATGTAAAAAAAAACTTTGTGGTAATGTGGACATAGACATAGGCCTAGGACTTAGGATTCCAGCCTCTTCTTTAACATCCACCTTCATATGCGCACAGAATCCTAAACTTCAAGACCCCGAGAACTTTATAAAACAAGGAAAGGGGGTCGAAATATTTTCTTTGTCATTGGATTTTATTGGTTTGGCTTTTGATAAAGGTGACCATGGACTTTGATGACTTTCTTGGAAATTCGTTTGTTGACTGAGAGTTCGTAACCCAACAAACTCCTTAGTTGGAAGCGAACCCTAAGTTGGAAGTTGATTAATCCTTTCTAGACTTAACTAACTCCAACCACCGGTGCTAACTGGACTAGTAGTAATAGGGTTTTGAGGAGATCCCTACTTGTCCTCTTAAATTTATTAAACGTGACTAGATGTATTGACAGTCAGAGTTAATTCTCTGACTAGCCATTAATGGAGGTGGAGGAGAAACGAGAGTCACCCTGTACCCTAGTCCAACCCAAGCACTCTAGATCACTACTTTCACATGGCGCATTTTCTCGTCATACCCACCACATTCAATATGCGCGGGGGTTCGTGTCTTAGGGTAGCAGCCGTGATTCATTGTCATCTTTGTGCCAATCTAATCTGAGTTGAATCCTGCGTTTTCCTCTGTTTCTTGACTTTACTTTGCGTGGGGCATGGTGGCTTGGAGCATCTCCCATATTACTCCTATTCGGTATGTGTCTATCCTAAAATATAATTTTACTGTAGGTTCTCTTTTGTCCTTTTACAACTTACTGTCCTGGTATTCTCTTGTATCTTGCCCATAGGCCCTTCTTTCTCTCCTCATGTATTCATCGTTCTTTTTGTTACTATTCCATGTTATGCTTCGTCAGAAAAGAAATCAGAAGTTTATTTGGTTAGGGTCTTATACATGCCTGTATTCTATACCTATTTTTCATGATACTGGAACCTCTCTGGCAAGTTATTTCTATCCGAGTTGTGGAAAAGAAAAGGGGTTCATCTATCATTGTTCTCCCAATACTTCTCGATAAATTTGTAAGACTATAATTTTTCCTTATTTGAGAGTCTCCTAGAAAATAATAGTTGGCCTAACCCTTAAGCAAGGATTCTACTTTGACTGAAGTTAAAGATGTTCGGGTTTTGTTCTGCGTGCCCCCCTTTACTCTTTTCCGAGCATCTTATAAGGGCATGCGCGTTTGGGGTTTTTGGCATCGTTTTGACCCATCATTTCCTTAAAACTTATTTGTAGAGTGTTAGATAGATCATTGGTATTGTTCTATTGTTTCTTTATATTTCTATAAGATGGTTCTTGAGTTTATGCTTATTATACAATTTGGTCACGTTCCAGCATTCGTGTATTTGTTCTTTGTTCTCTTCTTTCTTCGATCATTCATTGATTCTTAACGCTAATGGTGGGCCCCTTTGTTTTGCGAGGGTACCCATCAAGAAGTCTAGGGCTCCTCTTCCCCTTCCGGGCCTGGAGAGTTACGCGGCTCCTTGCGATGGCGAAGGATACCAGATCCCTCCACTTAAGTTAAGTATTACTTTGGCGAATTCTTTCCTAGTGTTACTCGTTTTTATTTTATTTGTATTTCTGTTGAACAAAGCCTTAATGGCATTCCTCGCAACTGTATGCAGGGGTTTCGACCACGCGAGGACACACACACAGAGATTTCACCCCTTTAATAGGTACTCGGGTTCCATTTTGCCCCTTCCAAGAAGGCCTAGACAGTTAACAGTAGAAGGGTTCAACTAAGGAACCATTTCTGTAATTGGTTCACTGTGTGCTAGCTTTTAACTCCGTTACTCCTTCTCATAGTCGAGTTACGAGAGTCAACTTTAAATTTTATATAATTACCCAAGGATTAAATCGATTTCTTACTATGTCTTATATTAAGCATTATTCGAAAGGAAAAATATGACTGATTTCTTTCATACACTGGGACTGTTTACTCGACATTTATGAAATGAAATAAATTGTGAATATGGTATCTTATTTTCATTTCCTGTAGCCTTACTTCAATTCTTTTTTGGCATCGTAGATCCTCGGCATACCTAAAAGAGTGCTGGTAAATAAAAACACTTGTGTTTTCTCTTGTAATGTTTTATCCCGGATCTATAATAGTTTAGACCGATTTTTCTTTTGTGTTCAATCCGAGTGTACTCAAAGTTTTCTGGAACTAAATACCTTGTTTTCCGAACATTCGAATGTCTGAGTTAATCATTTTCTTGTCAAAGTCGGTGCGGCCAGAATCTAATCCTTAGGTATTAAGAAGAGTCTAAGATTATCATTGTAACATGAATTATGGACATGACTCTGCATTTTGATTCTGACATATTCCTTTACATATACATATATCCAAGTTGTCTATATACCTATATCTAGATATAGCCATCTTTTGATTATTTAGTGGTTTGGTATGACTGTTAGAAGATTTCTCTTCAATTACTCACTATAAGTGTCGGTCTTTACAATTGTATGGTACCAACTCTATGCCATCCATTATAACGATTACTGAATGAACATTTACATATATATATTCATAACTGGAGTCATATAGTTGTTTGATACTTTGTAAACCCCTTATTATATTAATGGGCCTTTAAATCTGTACAGTTAAAATGGATATAATACTCCTCAAATTCTTTCCAGTTTTCTATAAATGTTTGCACAGGTTTGAAAATCCACTACAAAAATTGAACACTTAAAGACATATGACTCATGATGATCTCATGACAGGTAGAAGGTTTTTCCAGGACTTGAAGTTTCGGAATTTGCATGATGAATTTAATGCTTCGAGCATACTAGATCTATCCTTGGCACGACTAAAACACAATAGTTTTGTAATATCGTTTACTGTCCAGATTCAGTTCTATTACTACTACAGATAATATATGTTGTTTATAAACCTGTACATTTATACGTTGGTCCTGTGATGACAATGGGTCACCCATATAGTAGTAATATAGGTATATTCTTTAATAGAATAGATGTTTCTTCAATAGATAACATATAGAAAACCATACAGATATAGTCGTTCCTACAACAGATAATAAACTGTAATATATATATAAGTCGATATGTAACATATATACATTCTTTCTCAACTCCGATTATTTATATATAGATCTTCCTAATATTTCAATTACAGAAATAAATGTACTCATGTAGATAGATCTGTTCCTTACAAGTTCATTTATACACAGATAATCCTTCCTAGAATTTCGATTACAGAGTTAGCATACTCTTGTAGATATATCTGTTCTTTCAAGTTCATTTGTACCTAGGTAGTTCTGCCTAGAATTTTAGTTTCAGGAGGAATCATTCCCAACATTTAGTCTTTGACTGTAAACTTCATACAAATGAACATATGTCATCCATGGAAATTATTTCAACTTAACACCAACATATGCATAATATCAGATACCCAAAATCATTCAAGCAAAGAAGGATAGATTTAACATATCTGAACCAATTCGCGGAAAGACAAAGGGAACAACCATGTTCCTCCCAACCGTAGAACAAGGCAGCCAACTCACTTTTCCTTTTCACCCCCTAGCCTGACCATGAATCCATGAGGGGTAACTTGGAATGCCTCCTCAACAACGTCGTTCAACTTAAGAAAAACTTCTTCTTACCTCACACTCAGCAGGGAGTGTTCATAACAACAAGCAGTCAAAATATTTTCCTAGCATACTCCTCCTTGCCTCACACTTCAGAAAACAGTGTTCATAACAACAAGAGGTAATTCCTTTCCCCAGCATACTTGGCAGCGTCCTGCCTCCTCACATATGCTATTTAAAACAAGCTTTTTGCCTAGGTCTTTTCCCTCCCTTTGGAATTTTCGCAGCTTTCTAAATCCCTGATTTTCAGGGGTTGGCAATGGCCAAATACTTGATTTTCCACTTGTAACAATCATCCCAGAGGTAGTTCCAACATGTTCCCCACTCATGGAGTCATGGTTAGCTAATTTTAACATGGCTGTTCAATTTGTCCTCTTGCAATCAATATAAAATATTATGTTTTTATACAAGTGTCATAGTCAAATAGTTAGTTGGGTCAAATCAGATCTCTGCCCAACAGTCATAATATTTAATTACAATTATCAAATTCGAAATTCGGAATTTCCATAAATGGCAAAAACTTTCCAAATTCGAATTTACTAAAAACGAAATAATTTTCCAACAAATTTTAAATTTCAGAAATACTTTATTTTTGGGGATGTCACAAAGGGTCTTAGGTGTGGGTTAGTCAAGTATGGCTTGGATCTTCTCTTGGTGTACTTGTACCCCTTTTACTCCAATGATGTGTCCCAAATAGAGGACCTCTGTCATTCCAAATTCACATTTGGACTCCTTTGCATACAAGGATTGGTCCTCCATGATGGCTAGAATCTGTTCCACATGTTGAATATGTTCCTCCCAAGTCCTTCTATAGATCAACAAGTCATCAAAAAACACTAGGAGGTGCTTTCTCAACTGCTTGTTGAAGACGTGATTCATGCAAGATTGAAATGTGGTCAGCGCATTAGTCAATCCAAATGACATCACTAGGAATTCATAGTGGCCGTAATGACATCTGAAGGAAGTTTTGGGGATTTCTTGCTCCCTCATTTTGATCTGGTGATAGCCAGAGTGCAAGTCAATCTTGGTAAAGTAAACAACCCCATGGAGCTCGTCTAGTAGCTCATCAATCCTCGGAATAGGATACCTATTCTTAATAGTTTTCTTGTTCAATGCCCTGAAATCAATGCCCATGCACATGGTTCCATCCTTCTTCTTTACTGGTACCACTAACGATGCAAAAGGACTGGAACTTGGTCTAATGTGACCCATGTCTAACAGTTCTTTGATGGCCTTTTCTATCTCATCTTTGTACTTCTTTGGGTGTCTGTAGGGAGTGGTGATGACTAGTTTTTCTCCCTCTTCCAATTCCATGATATGCTCAAACCCCCTATCCGGTGGTACTCAAGGTGGAATGGGTCCAAACACATTGCTATGTTTGTCAATGATTCTCTGAATCTCTGGTGCATAGTGAGCCTTCCTTTCCTTGTCCACACATACTGAAATCCTACACTCAACAACATATACAATGTCCTCTCTTCTGAAAATGGCTTTCATGCGCTTTGTTGTAACCACCCTAGCTCTGTTTCTTGACATGCCCCTGAGAACTACCTTTCTCCCACTTTATGGAAAATAGCCCCGTGGAGCTCATTCAGTAGCTCATCAATCCTTAGAATGGGATACTTGTTTTAATAGTTCTCTTGTTCAATGCCCTGAAATAAATGCAGATGCGCATGGTTCCATCCTTCTTCTTTACTAGTACCACTGACGATGCAAACAGACTGGAAGTTGGTCTAATGTGACCCATGCCTAACAGTTCTTTGATGGCCTTTTCTATCTCATCTTTGTACTTCTTTGGGTGTCTGTAGGGAGTGGTGATGACTGTTTTTTTTCCCTCTTCCAGTTCTATGATATGCTCAAATCCCCTATTTGGTGGTACTCCAGGTGGAATGGACAAACACCTTACTATGTTTGTCAATGATTCTCTGAATCTCTAGCGCATAGTGAGCCTTCCCTTCCTTGTCCACACGTACTAAAACCTACACTCAACAACATATGCAATGTCCTCTCGTCTAAAAATGGCTTCCATGCACTTTGTTGTAACCACCCTATCTATGTTTCCTGACATGCTCCTGAGAACTACCTTTCTCCCATATCAGTTTTCGCTTGCAAAATTGATATGGAAAACACCTTTAATAGAGTGAAGCACTCCTTTCTCTTCTCTATTCTTTGAAAATTTGGGTTCTCTGAAGCTTTCAATGATTGGATTCGTGCCTTCATCAAATCTTTTTGGATTACCCTCATGATAAATGGAAGACCATCTCTGTGCTTTCAATCAAGAAGGGGATTAAGGCAGGGCTTCCCTCTCTCCCCCTCCTTGTTTATTTTAATGGAAGAATCCCTTAGTTGAAAATTAGAAGTTGAACACAGAATGGGTTGTCTTCCTAGTTTTCCTTTATCCTAGGGTGTAAAGGAAATTAATCATTCTCAATTCGTTGATGATACCCTCCTCTTGGGGGCTGCCTTGACCATCATTGCCAGGCATTTTAAAAATATCCTTGATCTTTTTCTCTTGGCGCCAGGGGGTAAGATAAATAGAAATAAGAGTCAAATATATGGCTAGAACATGTTGGAGGAACTTCAATCAACTATTTCCAGAATTTTTGGTTTCCTGGTGGCAGGAAATCGGTCCTCCTTCAAATACTTGGGCATGCCAATCTCTCTAAAGGCCCCTACCTCCCAGGCTTGGCATGAATTTCTTGGGAAAATGGCGACTCACATTCAGAACTGGGGTGCATGATGGCACTAAAACTAGTGCAGGGGATGTCAGGTAGTCTATAGGGAGTGCAGGGGATGTAAGTGTAGTTTACATACATATATTGTGATATATGAAAAAATTGAATTTTAAAAAGCAAAATTGAAGTTTATGTGAATTAGAAACCTACAACATGAAAAAAATTATAATAGTCATTCACTAATAATGTGGAAATTGGAATGAAGAAGTTTGCAAGAAAATCTAAATTTGTAAACCTAAAACTGAAATTAAACACTAATAAAGATGAAAACTAAGGAGTTCTACTATTTAATATTTATTAAAGGTCACCACTAATAAATCCTTCCAAAAGTCAAGATAGTAAATCCCGATTTTTTCTTTGTCGATGTTGTTCACAAGAGGTAAATGACAACAAAAAGGAAGATGGATTTAGGTTTTTTGGATAGATATAATGTTCCTAGCCATGATGCTCTAATGTTTCCTGCTAGGTCCACACAATATATTTTCATTTTCTATTATTTTTTTCAACAATGTTTTATTGATGTGGATGACCTCAATTTCTTGAAAATTTTGTTGGACTCAAGTCACAATAATAGGGGATGTTTTTGTCCTTGTCCCCTAGGGCAAGGGATGCATCCACATGCAACACTGATATGATTTATGTCTTATCTCTTTTCCCAGTAATGATAGAGAGTGCAAGTTGCATTTCTCTCTCTATAGAAGCATATGGACAAGATGTCCATATAGGTAAGCATCTTAAGTGCTTTAAAAACAAAATAGTGTCATTTGATTTGATGTAATAAAGGTTTGTGTTTTACAAATTCATGGATTGACTGACTAAACCCCATAAGTTGATTCTACAAAATTACAACTTTGCAATGAGAAATCCATGATCAATTTCCTTGCAAGTTATTTTGATGTGTTATATAGTCATTCTTCATTTGTAAACATTATTGATTTTCTTCTTGCGTCATTTGTGCAAACTTTACATGTATCGTCTATCAATAAAAATGGATTTAAAGCACGGATTTCTATAGAGTGCCTTGGTGTAAAAGTCAACTTAGCTCCAAATTTTGAGACGAAGTTGTCAAATAAATCCCCTAAATTTCTTAAAATGAATCTTATCTGAAATTTATGTTGGAAGATTATGTTGTTATCTGGTTAGGATTTGTGGACCATTGACATACTTGCCCAGTTTTCTTTTACCGTATGTTAGATTCATTTAGATCATTTTGAACTAGGTTTGACAGGTTACAGTTTTGGATACGGCTAAGGGTGCAGTTTTTGAAAATAATGGCATTGTACATTATGGTGAGAATGGTGTTTTGAAGTTTTTTGCATGTTGTGCTTTTGTAATACATATATAGACAATAAATACTTGATATTAGAGATCATGTTGCAAAATTTATTTAACTGTAATAGGAGCTTGCTTACTTTACATGCAATCTATAGAAAAGCCAGAGCAAAACCACAACAAATAATATCATGATTCAGCACAAAGATATTTTATTTACAATACTTGACGTGGTTGATGAAGTTATGGGACAACAAGAACTTTCAAACTCTATGGTTTTTTTATCCCCAGTATCGGGAGACTTAGTGGGTGGACGGTTCCTTTCCACCATACCTTTGTTAGGGAAATGCACTTTTATCCATCAATCTTATCTTATTCTCCAAGTGGGTTGTAGTAATTCCCATCGTAATTAGTCATATGAGTACACCTCACAAAGGGAGGAAGGGGGTCATGAAATTATTTAAAGAATTTGCAATGGATTGCCAAAATCAAGTTTAAGAGTTTCTCTAACTTGATAAGGAGATTTACAAGCCTTCATTTCCAGATCATGGACTTGGTCAATCAAATCCTTTCTGAATGATCGATAGTAAAAATAAATATATCCTCTCCTGCAAAAATGGAAATAGATTCAACAAAAATGTTTGTGCAAATGGGGAAGTGAAAATGTGTTAGTAGAGTGCCCAGGTGTGGGTGTCCTCCTCCCTCCTTGCATAGTTGATCTCCACCTACCTAATTGGTTCTTAAGTTGTTGCTTTGGGGCTAGCCGTGGACATTTTATAATTTTCCCAAACTTGTTTTAAGTGTAGCTAAGGTTCGATCCTTCGGAATAGTGTATGTGACCATGATAGGGATGAGCTAGTGGGTCATTGAAGAGATGAAAAATGCTAGTTCATACAAAGTTAGCCATTCCTAGGGGCACTAAAAACCTTAACCAAACTTCATGGATTTATCGGGTCGTCAAATCTGCATATTTCTCACCAACATTCTAACTATAAGAAAATTCAAGTGCTTCAGGAAATGTTTTACCCCATTCGGTCTATGGATGGACCCGTTTCCTGTTTAATCAAATTGAAAGTTACATAGTTAGATTTAAGACTAAATTGAATGTGGTTGGAGAATGAAATGGAGTTCATATACAGCTGGCTTCCAATCCCAAGATCCAAATTCAGTGCATTGATATTCAGGCAGTTGAAATCTCGGATGCTTATGGCATATTGCTCAGTTGTGATTGGTCTAGCTCTCATGCTCGCCTACCTGAATATAATAGTGGGGCCTGCCCAAGCAAATTTTAGGTGTTGTCAAATCCGAGATACTCCCTCTCGATTATTCAAGGCACAAGTTCTAGGTAAAGAACCTATTGATCCATCCACTAGAAGTAGAGCAGGGATAGTCGATGAAGCAAGTGACTTGATATAAGAGTAGGGGTAAAAACCTATCAAGAATTGTCTTCCAAAATATTTCATTGCAAATCAATTTCTGGGCTAGCTCGAGAATGGAATCTAACTTGTGAAGGTGTAGGTATTTCATTTTAAACGATTCATTCCAATGGAGTTTATAACTTTTTTAGCAATTCACCAATCATTTCAAGTCTATCCCTAGCCTACAGCTCCCTGATGCCACTTTCTTACCAACATATGATATCAGATGACTTTACGAGAGGAATAGATAGATAAAATGGGAATCAAGGGATGCGACACATGGAATTTGGGTAGGTTAGCCAATAATACAAATACGTTTGCAATGCAATCCATGGATGCTTTCTTGATATCTTGGTTAAAAAAGAGTAAGGAATTACCATAATATATTGATGTGGAACCCAATGACCCAACAAAGCGTCTGAGCTCTCTCTACCTGGTTTAAGACACAACGATAGTGGGAAGAATGATATAATGAAATGAAACCTTGGAAATTTTCCCATAAACAATTTATAAGCTAAAACAATAACAAAATCACAATGACATAATCAAATAAACTACACAAATCATAATTGTTGTAACACAAAATTAAACTAAAATGAAAGGAATTGTAAATGTCAAACATGTTAATTATTGAAAAAGAATCATAAAATACAAAAACAAAATTAAACAAAAAAGATATTTCTAAATATTAATTATTAAATGCCAAATTGAAAATATATCTAATAAATTAAAAAAAATATTAACATAATCAAATAAAATAAAGAAATTAAAGCTACTCTAACACAAAATTGATATTTTTTTATAAATATAATAAATATTAATTATTAAAAAGAAATTATAAAATTAAAAATCACAATATACAAAAAAAAATTAAATGAACAAAAACATAAATTTGGGGTCACCTTTTCCCACTATTTAGAGAGTGAATCCTAATTGATCCTCCAGTTGGTAGAAAATGACATTGATGTGCATTCAAATTGAAATTGATGAATATCATAGACAAAGGAATACCCTTCATATTCATGACATAAAGTTAAGTCCTTGGAATAAGATTAACCATATCAATATTGAGAAATCTAAGTGAAAAACAATGATTCATGTGCAGAAAAAAATGTTGAAATATTAGTGAATGAAACCTAATATCAGTGAGTTAAACCTCAAAAAATAATTGATAAAGAAAAAATGTATTTCCCATTTTTAATAACTCATTTGTGTTCCTAGGATAATTTGTGAACCAGTGATTCAAAATAGGAGCCACTCGTTTGCCTGAACAATGAAATGGGATCACTCTATTCTCCACCAAAAGTTAAATCAAATCCTATAGATTGGAGTTCCAATAATGTTTCAATCAAAATGAAGTTTTATGAATTTATTCATAATATTAAAGTTTGAGACACTATAAAATTTCAATATCAAAATCACAATATTCCATTATTTATTTGTACAAAACAACTTATCAAAAAAAAAAACAAGAGTAATGCTACATAACTACACTACTCCCTTGACAAATATGTTAAATTACTCAATCATTTAAATACAAAAATTAAATAAATAATGTCAAAAAGATATATTAATATTTCAAATCCAATTATATCAAGATAAATGAAATATCAAATCCAATCATAGTAAAGTAAGTGAAATAACTAGTTAGTGAGTGGGCATTTCCACTTAACATATTGACTTATAACTATCAACAAAACTAAAGATAACACTAAGGTCTTAATTTAAAATGTGTAAACCAAGATAACACTAAGGTCTTAATTTAAAATGTGTGAACCACCCAATTAAGATGGTGGATGTAATTTCAAATTCCAATAGTGTATCCTATTGTCTCTAACATTTATTATTTTACCGTTATTGTTTCGTATCCTATTGTCTCTAACATTTATTACTTCACCGTTATTGTTTCCCTTTTTAACTATTTAAAAAATCCTTACATACGGTTATTACAACGGGAGAAAGGTACCATAAAGGCTTTTGGCAGACAAAGTTGAATGTGGTAATATTAGGTATAGGAAGTTATTGAGTTTTATAGGAAGAGGACGTGAACGTGGACTAAATGTAATATAATATCAAAATTGAAAATGGAAAATCTCATTACACCTTGAAAATAATGTTTCGGGACATGAAAATGGAAAATCTCATTACACCTTGAAAATAATGTTTTTGGGCGTGAAAATTGAAAAATCTCATTACATCTTCAAAATTGAAAATCAAAAGACACATCTTATGTACTAAAATCACACAACATAAATGTAAACTAAAATAAATAAGCCAAACTCAACCTTTTCCATGTTATATGATAAATTAATGTAGTAATATAATATCAAAATTGAAAATGCAAAATCTCATTACACCTTGAAAATAATGTTTCTGTACATGTAAATGGAAAATCTCATTACACCTTGAAAATAATGTTTTTGGACGTGAAAATTGGAAAATCTCATTACATCCTGAAAATTGAAAATCAAAAGACACATCTTATGTACTAAAATCACACAACATAAATGTAAACTAAAATCAATCGGCCAAACTCAACCTTTTCCATGTTATATGATAAATTAATGTAAACTTTTTGAAGCATATTTTCACATTGATAATAAGAATCGGTTTGGTATAGTAAGTTTCTTGTCCAGATAAAAACAAAATACTTGGCCGGTAGTTGACTCCAAGGTTTCCTCACCCTGGTGTGGCCTGGGGCTCGCATATCCGTCGGGAGTGGGCGTGGAGGCGCTTAAAGTTGCGAGGCCAAAAATGGAAGGCGTGTTGCAAGTTTTTTTGTTGTCATTTAAGTAATAGCCCGGTTTTTGTTGGAAGGCACGTTGCAAGGTTTGCATGGTTTGCCATCTTCACGACCCGCACAACACTATCGTGCACCATTTCACAGATGGGAATGAGAATATGAATCATCCATGATTGATTTTCTTAGGTTATTCTGCTTGGATTTTAGTTTGAACTTGTTTTAAAATAGGCACAATGGAGGGCAGTGATCCGCTCGTTTACTCAGTTAACCGAATTGATCCATACCAAATCCAGCAGGAATCATCAGATCCATCCAGTAAGAGCAATAACTGGCAAAAGTAAGGTAGCGTGGATACTTCGATGGGAAGCAATAACTGACAAAAGTAGGAGAGAGTTCCAAGTAAGGAAGTGTGGATATCCAGTTGGAGAGAGTTCCAAGTAAGGAAGCATGGATATCCAGTGACAGCCTTCGAATGACCTGGTGGATCTCTATATCTTAAGGAAGCGTGGATATCCAGTGCAACAACATATCCAGTGCCAGCCTTCGAATGACCTGGCGTATATCTGAGGGGCAGGTTTTCGGCATAGCCCACTCATTTCGAAAACAAGAAAAGGGACAGGATCGGTAAGTTAAATTAACAGACGTATC